>JACEVL010000063.1:820251-892751 GCA_020284085.1 Aporrectodea caliginosa
ATTCCACCCCAATTCCTCATGTTGAATAGATCGTCTGATCAGTAGGTGCTTCGGAATTGCCATAGGAATAAAATTTTCAATGCAGTGCAGGAGGAAAGATAGTTTCGACGATTGCCCTGCAACAGAAAGCACTTCAAAATGACTGATTACAGCTTTGTTGTGTGGAACAGGCCATTCTCCACTTAATTCCACCCCAATTTCTCATGTTGAATAGATCGTCTGATCAGTAGGTGCTTCGGAATTGCAATGGCAATGAAATATTCAATGCAGTGCAGGAGGAAAGATAGTTTCGACGATTGCCCTGCAACAGAAAGCACTTCAAAATGACTGATTACAGCTTTGTTGTAATTCCACCGCAATTGGGGTGGAATTAAGTGGAGAAATATCTATCGAGGAAACGCATCAAACTGTAGTCAGCTCATCTTAAAGTGCTTTCTGTTGCAGGAGGAAAGATAGTTTCCTGCCCTGCAGCGTGAAATTTCATGACCAACATGCTGCAATTGGGGTGAAATTAAGTGGAGAATGGTCTGTTCCACACAACAAAGCTGTAATCAGTCTGCTTGAAGAGCTTTCTGTTGCAGGGCAATCGTCGAAACTATCTTTCCTCCAGCAATGCATTGAAAATTTCATTGCCATGGCAATTCCGAAGCACTTACTGATCAGATGACCAATGCAACATGAGCAATTGGAGTGGATATAAGTGGAGAATGGCCTGTTCAATCAATCAATCAATCAATGAATTTCGTTTATTCACAACACCAAGCTGACAGGTCGCAACCTGTTACAGGTAACAGATAGGACAATTTGTCTAAGCTCTGAGAGTTAGTTATTAAATGGGTTGAGATAGCAAATATTATCTCTGCTCTAACTAAAGAAGAATTAGGCTAGTGGCAATGTTAGTTAGGGCAGCGAGGTAACCAATATGGTATAGACCGGAGATAATGTATTTAGTAGATGTTTTTAAATAATACACGTAATATGAAATTGCGATCGTCCTTGGTTGGGAGGAGCAAACCGTGTTCCACACAACAAAGCTGTAATCAGTCATTTTGAAGTGCTTTCTGTTGCAGGGCAATCGTCGAAACTATCTTTCCTCCTGCAATGCATTGAGAATTTCATTGCGATGGCAATACCGAACCACCTACTGATCAGACAATCAATTCAACATGAGCAATTGGGGTGGTATTAAGTGGAGAATGGCCTGATCCACACAACAAAACTGTAATCAGTCATTTTGAAGTGCTTTCTGTTGCAGGGAAATCGTCGAAACTATCTTTCCTCCTGCAATGCATTGAGAATTTCATTGCGATGGCAATACCGAAGCACCTACTGATCAGACAATCAATTCAACATGAGCAATTTGGGTGGAATTAAGTCTCAGGAGAATGGCCTGATCCACACAACAAAACTGTAATCAGTCATTTTGAAGTGCTTTCTGTTGCAGGGCAATCGTCGAAACTATCTTTCCTCCTGCAATGCATTGAGAATTTCATTGCGATGGCAATACCGAAGCACCTACTGATCAGATTCCCACTTCAACATGAACAATTGGGGTGGGATTAAGTGGAGAATGGCTTGTTCCACACAACAAAGCGTTAATCAGTCATGTTGAGGTGATTTATATTGTCTCGCAATCGTCGAATCTATCTTTCCTCACGCAATTCATTGAGAATTTCATTTTCAATGCAATACAAAAGCACCTACTAACCAGACGCTCACTTCAACATGAGCAATTGGGGTGTGATTAAGTGGAGAATGGCTTGTTCCACACAACAAAGCTGTAATCATTCATTAGTTGAAGTGGTTTCTATTGTATCGCAATCGTCGAAACCATAGAACGAGATTTCTTGATTTCAGGCTTTAATATTCGTAAATATTCGTGAATATTAGGGCGTTTTTAATATTCGTAAATATTCGTGAATATTCTTTGATGATGACACTGTTTTTGCTTTGTGTGCGACTAATTTAAGACCTCTAACTAACAACGTGTGCGGTGGTTTGCGGCGCTATACTTAATGATGTGGTCCGTAAGGTGGTACGCTTCGGCTTCTTACCCAAATGTTGCCCTACTCTTGAGGAACTCTGTAAAAAATGCCGACCTTGACCAGGGGTCTTGGAACCTACAGGGACAAAAGCGCCGAAGCTCACACAAGTTTCGGCTTTGTGTCGCCGAGGCGGGAGCATGCTCACATAACGTTTTTAGAAACATTAGGCCTATCATTTGCGCGCTAAATTTTAATGGTGCAGGCCGATCGGATATCAAATGAACCTAACTGCGACACTCAATATAATGTAAAGTATAATTTTACCCACCTTAGATCTGTACTTGGCTGAATAACTGTAATATGTAACTGATCTTATGCATATTTTTGGCACTGATTTTTTACAATTAATCCTGAATTTGAAGAATTAGAAATTACAAGAACTAAAATATTTAATATTCTTAATATTCGTTGGCCAGTTTTAATATTCGTCAATTTCTAAAAATCTTAATGTTCGTAATATTCGCATACTCGTTCTATGGCCTGGTCTATTCGGTAGTGCGCTGAATTTGTAGCCTGATGATTGCAAGTTTGAGCCTGTCTATTCAGTTGCGCGCTGAGTGTGAAGTCTGACGATTACGAATTTGAGCCTGGTCTATTCGGTAGTGGGCTTGACCTGTTACAGGTAACAGATAGGAAAATTTGTCAGGCTTTCTAGCCTGTCGATTGGTTAATGATTACTTACTAAATTAGCGGTATTCATCTATCAATTTTGCATTTAAGAATGTTAGTCGTGGTGAGAACACGGAGTCTGATTCCCGGAGTCTGATTCCCAGGGTCTGAGCGTTGGCAGTTGACAGACTTTTTTGGTGCAAAAGACCCTGGGAGATGTGCCATCTGTCTCGCGGATTGTCCACACTATCAAGTTGGCTGTGAGAATTAACATGTTCTTGAATCATTTATAAGCTAGTTTGTTAGTAAGTAGCCTTTATAACCATTAGCGTCGGTCAAACACCTGGATGTCACACTTGATAGCGCTTTGACATTTACTGGCCACCTATCTCTCCTGACCCGCTCTTGTTGTAGTTGTTACTACCAACTGAGGCGACTTAGAGCCATTAGAAGATCGGTGTCCTCCAAAGTGTTTACAACCATGGTGCATGCCTTTGTCTCCACACGCATTGATTATTGTAACTCTGTACTAATTGGGCTTCCTAAGGTTCGCTTGTCCTCTGTGCAATATGTCTTAAACGGTGCGGCTAGACTTATTGCACGCCTTCATCGGTACTCTCACATCTCCACATACATGACTAATGATCTTCACTGGCTCCCTCTCTCGGCTAGAATCAAGTACAAGATCCTGCTCCTAGTTACTAAGTCCCAGCAGGGCTTGGCTCCTAGGTACCTTTGTGACTTAATGTGTAAGCCACTATCTGCACGTTCTTCTCGCCCTCTTCGTTCTGCTGACCGGCCTGATCTGTTCGTACCTCGGTCGCGAACCTCATTACCCCAGCATCGGGCTTTCGCTGTAGTGGGCCCATCAATATGGAATGATCTTCCCCTTGCAATTCGTAGCAGGATTCTGGAGGGGATTTCACTGGCATCTCTTTCGCTGCTTAAAGACCTTTCTCTTTTCTCGGGCCTGTCACGCTGAGAGCGCTTCTGAATAGCTCTGCTGTGAGAAGCGCTTTACAAATGTTCAGATTAGATTAGATTAGATTAGATTAGAAATGGATCATGGGACAGAAAAGAAAATTTCCGAAATTCCCATGATATGGTAACATGTTACTTGAATCCTGACGAGCATAACTTATATTCTGTTATGCTGCAGAAGTGTAGGATATTTTGCTGGAAAAGCAATTCTGTCTATTAAGATCTTTGGTGTATCCATCGGCGATAGGTGAAATTCTAGAATGCACGACACTTCGAGCCAAGCGGGACAAGAGAAAACATGTCCAGCCTACCCATAGCTTATGCGTTTTAAGTGAGTAAAGAGTAGGATTCACCAAAATTTAAAGAGGCGGGTAAACACTTCATCAGATAACAGAAGAGAACAATCATGTATAGTGTCATCAGTAACGTTGACGCGGGTGCGAGATCTGACTTAAAGTTAGTCGGTTCGCTCTGCAAACTGATAAGCATGCATTGAGGCGTGGTAGTAACAGTTCTCACTAAGTCTTGCATCGAGAATGAGCCGCCGATGATTGATTGTGATAAAAGGAACAAATAAGCGAAATATTGCTTATAATAACGACACGAACTGCAGCTTGACTGTCACGTATCCGGATCTGACAGTTTCAAACTCAACTTTTAAACAGTTTGACAGAAAAGCCTTTTGTTATCGTTCCATGTTTCAACTGGGACTGTCAGTTAGCCGTCCCAGCGAAGTTACAGTATACAGGTTCCCTGGTTCCGATTACCATGAACCTTACACGGATGCGGTGGGCGAACCAGAATATATAGCCTACATGTATGCCTATATTATGATTTACGTGTGTTATTGCTAATAATCATGCATCACACAATTATTTTTGCAAGATTTTATCAATTTTAGAGGAAACGTATTTATAAAAGCATTGATCATGAACTTTTCTACATTGATCTTATACTAAGCCAATTTTAAAGAATAAAGTAAACTATTAGAACGTCCACCCGCCACACATATCCACTGAGCAGGTCAACGCACACGCCCATCCATACTTTATCCGTATCTCCACCATCCATCCATGTATTAATCCACCCACCCACTCCGGCCACCTATCCATCCGTTCATCTATCCATACATCCACCCATCCGTTCATCTATCCGTTCATCCACCTACCAACCAAAGACCTGCCATTCGACCCATCTGTCAATCCACCAACCCATTCATCCATCCATCCATCCTTCCATTCATGCATTCATCCATCCATTTACACATTCATCATGCATCTATCCATCCACAAAGTCATCCGTCCACCCATCCATCCATCCATCCATCCATCCATCCATCCATCCATCCATCCATTCATCCATCCATCCACACATTCATCCATCCATCCATCCACACATTCATTCATCCATCCATCCATCCACACATTCATCCATCCATCCATCCATCCATCCACACATTCATTCATCCATCCACACACTCATCCATCCGTCCATCATAATTATATGCAACAGAACTCAATCTAAAATAAATCACGTTTGCATTGTGCAAATAACCGGGTTCATTACAGAGATTTAGCGCAACATTTTTGAAATTAAAAATAAGCAAAAAATACGTAAAGTATCGCAACAGTTGAAATTAAAACAGCATTCGGGTCAGAGAGTCGAAAACCGAATCCTAAACACAGCTGTGCTCCAGTTGATGACTTTTCCACTTAGCCACTCAGTTGACCTCGAAGGCTCGAACTTCCTAGAACTTGTCTTTTTCGAAGCCACCATTCTGCTGCGAATTGTTTTCGGTAGGTGCCATTGATGGTACGTAGGTGCTGCCACCTATCGCCAGTCCACCGGTCGTTGCCATGGTAACCTCGTAGGATGGCGGCTGGTACTGCTGCTGCGCCGGGTAGTTCGGGTTTATCGGAAGCACTGCCATAAAAATGAAACTCACTGCTTAGCATCATCATCGTAATCGTCATCGTCATCATTAATTTTGGATGCACAGTCATCATCAAGATCATCATCATCATCATCATCATCGTCGTCGTCGTCGTCGTCATCATCATCACCACCAACACCACCATTATCATCATTAATTTCGGATGCACAGTCATCATCAAGATCATCATCATCATCATAATTATTATCATCGTCATCATCATAATCAATAATCATCATCATCACCACCACCACCACCACTACCATCATCACCACTACCATCATCATCATCATCATCATCATTATCATCATTATCGTTATTATCATCATCATCATCATCATCATCATCATCATCATCATCATCATCATCAATAACCACCACCATCACCACCGCTACTATCATTATCGTCGTCATCATTATTATCATCATCAATACCACCACATTGACCACAACCACCAATATTTTGCTCATCTTGGGCGTCTTTATCATCAGCTGGATCATCATGATAGATCGTAATCATCATCTTAATTCTTCTCATCATCTCATCCTCCTCGTAGGCATTATCATCGCTCATCATCATCATAATCATCATCATCGTATTCATCAGTCATAGTCATCATCGATGATGTCATCATTGTCATCAGTTATCATAAGTCGTCGTTGCATACCAGTTCCATTCTGATGTTGTGGATAGTGAATCTCCCGACGGATGATCGTCGTTGGCTGGACTCCGAGCTGCTCTCGTATTTCGGCCACCACGCGTAGTTCCTCTTCTATTCGCTCGTTGGCGCCACTGACGAGGCAGGGCATTCGGCAGAGGTCGACGAGCCAGCCAATACCGAAGAGACCGAGGGTGAAGAGGTAGAGAACGCCCCAGACAGGGCGCTCCAGGTAGAAATGGTGCAGGCCAAGAATTCCGAGGGGAAAAGCCAAAACGTAAGCATCATCCACGTATTTATGTCTAAAACAAGCAACCGGGCTTTAAATAATTGTTTGTGATAAGATTTATTATTAATGACAATAACAACTTTGTGATAGCTTAATAGCGGGGTAGGGGAGGACGAAAATAAGTGGTAAGGAGGGGAGAGGTGACAGTGGCGTCACGAGGGAGTGGGGCAGAAAGGGGCAACCGCCTCCGGGCGCAGCACAAGGGGCGCAAATTAGCTTTCAGTGGTACACAGTAGCCTACTATGACAAGAACGATTAAAAGTTAACTAGAAAATTTAAACGGGCGAAAGTCGTTCAATATTGCCTCTGGGCGATGAAACCTTTCGTCACGTCACTGAGAGGTGGTCAAGGAAAGAGGTGAGTGCGGGAGAGAGGGAGAAACTGTGAGAACAACAGAGGATTTCCCTCACAAAGGGCTTAATTAGCGCCGAACAATAGAGAACTACAATAGAGAATATTTTATTTCAACTATTTTTCTCTGTCTATTTTACGCTCTGAACTACTGGCAATTTTAGTTTAAATTTGATTAAGTTAAACTCAATTTATTAGCCGCATACCTGGTTCCGAGCACCTTTTCTTCGGGATGGTTGGCCCTGTGCACGAGCCACTTCATCCGGAACCAGTCGATGATCCAACCGATTCCGCAAACCCCGAGGGTCAGCAGGTAGAAGACCCCGAACGCAGTGCGGCCCATATAGAAATGATGGGCCCCGAAGATTCCAGCTGGGGTGGCCCCAAGGGCGTAGGCGTCGCAGAGGCTCACTTTCCGAGGTATGGTGTTCAGTCTCTCCACTTCCAGTCGCTTGTTGGTGGAGCGGACCAAGCAGGGCATGCGGAAGAGGTCGACCAGCCAACCGATGCCGAACAGACCGGCGGTGAAGCTGTAGGCCACTCCCCAAGCCCAGTTACGCAGGTAGTAGTGGTGTATACCTACGAGGGAAAAATAAACACCAAGTTCACAATAAACAGCCTTTAACAAAATAGTTCAGTCCTAGAAATGCGCATGTGGTCTGCATCCAGGTTAGGTGAGGCAATCAAGGTATAAGGTGGGGCAATCAAGGTATAAGGTGGGGCAATCACGGTAAGACAAGGCAATCAAAGTAAGGCAATGCAATCAAGGTAAGGCAATTACCTTGATTGCCTAACCTTATCTATCATGTGATTTTCATCTATCCACGCACGCGTGGATGCGCACGCTAAGCACGAACATGTGGGTGCGATCTTCATCTACCAATGTATCAAAGCCTGTCTCATTATTCATCCAATAAGAATAATAATAATAACCTTTTCCCTCACAGTTCGTGATCTGGGACTTTCTCTTGACTCCGAGCTTACTTTGTCTCAACATGTGAACTCAATTGCACGGAGTTGTTATTATCAGCTTCGTCAGCTTCGAGTGGTCTCTCGCTCTCTCTCTCATGATGCAGTTGTGGTCCTTGTTCATGCATTTGTTACTAGTCGAATTGACCACTGTTCCTCACTACTTGCTGGCCTTCCCCTTGGTGTTTTGGGGCGACTAGATCGAGTTCTACGCTCGGCTGATCGGCTTATTGGACGGCTTCCTAAGTACTCTCCTGTCTCTGCATACATGCGTGATGTGTTGCATTGGCTGCCTGTGTCTCAGCGGATCTCATATCGCATTGCTGCTCTGGTTTCTCGTTGTGTTCTTGGCTGCGCTCCATCTTACTTGCGTGATCTTTGCCGCCCAGTGTCTGATGTTCCAGCGCGTCGGGTGCTTCGCTCTGCGACGAGGGGTGAGTTCCTTGTTCCACGGACTCGCTTGGCTATTAGGCAGCGCCGTGCTTTCTCGGTTGTTGGCCCTTCCATTTGGAATGACCTACCACTTAAGCTCCGTTTTTTACTTGTAGGCCATCTGACAGGGTTCTACAAGTCCCTCAAGTCTTTTTCTTTAGTCGTGGCTGGGCTGGGAGCGCTCCTGAGTAGTTTCTTGAAGGGGCGCTATATAAATGCTCTGAATGAATGAATGAATCTTGATTGCCTAACCTTATCTTGATTGCCTCACCTTACCTTGATTGCCTCACCTTAACTTGATTGTCTCACCATACCTTGATTGCCTCACCTTATACCGTGATTACCTTGCCTTGATTGCCTTATCTTACCTTGATTGCCTTATCTTACCTTGATTGCCTTACCTTACCTTTATAATTGTTATTATTGGTGACAATAGGGTCTCACCTATGATTCCAAGCGGGAACCACGTGATGTAGGCATCGCAGACACCGACGGTGGCGACATCTTCCTCCGGATGTTGGATGCGACGATTCGCCTCCTTGACGAGCCACGGCATCCTGATGAGGTCGACGATCCATCCGATGCCACAGACCCCTCCGGTCAGCAGGTACAGCACCCCCATTCCGTACCGCCTCAGGTAGAAATTGTGCAGGCCCAGCAGACCGAGGGGAAAGCACAGCAGGTAGGCTTCACCGAGGGACTTCAGGGCCGGCGGGTGGGCGATGACGATCGTCACAGTCTGCCCCGGCATCAGACCAGAGGGGCCTGCTTGATAGGGTCCAGGCCCTGCTTGATATGGTTCAGGCCCTGCTTGGTAGGGTTGAGGCCCTGCTTGATAGGGTCCAGGCCCTGCTTGATAGGTTTCAGGCCCCGTTGATGGTACGGAGGATGAGGGATAGGGCGCAGACGAAGGATTCACCATGTGGCCTTCCTGGAGCGCTTCCACGTCCTTCCTCATGGCGTCTCAAAGCTGCTGAACAGTTACAAATGATTAAAATGTATTATTATGATATTATTTAAAATGTTCCATTGTGACCTATTCAAGGGCAGTTGTATGTATGTATATGTATATGACTACGATTTATTAGTCTATATTAGTTATTAGTTTATAATAATAATAACAATAATAATAATAATAATATTAGTAATAATAGTAGTAATAATAATAATAATCATTTCTTTACCAGCGTGTCTCCGTAACAATACAACGCTATAACGCAATCGCGTTCCGAGGCACTTTCGCCAACCAGGACACCGACGAGTAGGGTCATCTCCAGACAAATCATAATAATAATAGTAGTAATAATAATAATAATAATAATTATTATTATTATTATTATTATTAATATTATATTATAATAATAATATTAATAATTTTATAATATAGATAATGATAATAATCATAATCATATATATTTAATAATAATAATAATAATGATAATAATAATAATAATAATAATTAATAATAATAATAATAATAATAATAATAATAATAATAATAATAATAATAATAATAATAATAATAATAATAATAATAATAATAATAATAATAATAATAATAATAATAATAATAATAATAATAATAATAATAATAATAATAATAATAATAATAATAATAATAATAATAATAATAATATTATAATATTATTATAATAATAATATTATTATAATAATAATAATAATAATAATAATAATAATAATAATAATAATAATAATAATAATAATAATAACAACAACAGCAACAACAATGAACTAATAATAATAATAATAATAATAATAATAATAATAATAATAATAATAATAATAATAATAATAATAATAATAATTATAAATTTCATATCATGATCTATAGATGCTATTTTTTTCTTGTTAACATTTTATTATTATTAGTTTTTTTTTATTATCTACAATACCAAAAAGTAGTAGGCTAATTAGCTACAGCCTACCTGTAATAGGCCTATACTAGAACATACAGGTGAGTCCAACAACAGCTAGGCCTCTACTGGAGACTCGTCGTGTGTCTATAAATTATATCAGCTACTCTTTAGTCTTCACCGTCTCCTAACTGATCAAGGACAATGTTTGGCCAAACGAGGTTTATATAACGCGTTCTTATCAGTTCGTCGACTTACAGCAGGTATACACACACACGCACTGACACATTCACGCACGCGAGCACAAGGTCATAGGGCAGAGTTAATTAACAGCGGTCGAGAGATGGACGTTTAAAAAAATGGGTCATATTTTCTGTGGTTGCGATGTCGTCATAATTAACGTCGAGTGTTGAGCCAGGACTACAATATATTCTCGCTGGCAGGTACTCGATCTGCTGAGCCTGGAGACCAGTTCAGAGCGGAGCATTGGTTCAGAGTACATGATGAGCTGTCACCAGGTTAGAGACACTGCCGTCCGGGCAAAGAGCGCCGCGGTGACTCAGGTGCGTAAGTGGTCGGTGAGACATAGGCAGGCGGATCGGCTGAAGTACGCGTCATGTGCCTGTGAGTAAAGTTACGTATCAGTCCTTTGGCTTCAATCGTGAACTCCAAATTTTAAAAGCGCTACTCTAAAGCTAAGGGCAGGGCACTAGTTTATTCATGAGCGCTGCGTCGTATCAGAGGGGTTGTCCAGAGATCGATGTCCAGTGGAAGTCCGTGTCCGGTTGCCAGAGAGACCAGAGAGGAGGCAGAGCGGGTGCTAAGGCGGGTTTCGTTGAGGGCGAGAAAATTAGGAAGGCGGAGGATCGGGTGGATATTATAAGGGTAGGAATTCTTGAAGAGGTGAGACTTAAATTTGGGATGAAAAGCCTGTGGGGGTGATAAATAGAAGAGACTGAGGCAGATGACAATGGGTGGGGGAACTGAAAGGAACTGTGGAGGAACTGAGGATATGTGGAATCCAGAGGAAAGTTCGTTCCAGCTGGAGTAGAGGTGCAGCGTGAGATTTGGATCGGTTGGAGAACTTGAGGCGTGTTGTTAGGGGCAACGGGAGAGTGAGATAGAGGAGGATTGGATAGAGCGGGGTGGCTGGATGGTGATGAGTTCTCGAAGATATACTGTAGTACTAGGGCGTTGTAGGTTAGCGATAGGACACTTTTAAGTAATCGTAATCGTAATTTCCAAACTTCTAAAGCGCCACTCGAAAGCCAAGCGCAGGGCACCAGATAATTCACGAGCGCTGATGCGCTCAGAGATTTTGCACCTCTACGCCTCCGCTAGTGAGGTGATTTAATTAAGGACGGGAGTGATATGATGATACTTGGGTGTCTTGGTGACAGCTCGGGCTAGTGAGTTTTGGACGAGTTGTAGTCGCTTAAATATAGGGTGGATTCGAGGTTGAGGAAAAGAGAATTACAGTGACCAGGCTTCGAGTGAACAATAGAGGCGGCAATAATGGTCGCAGTTTTAAGGTCAAGCATGGCTAGAACGCGGAGGAGGTCACAGATATGTACGAAGCAGGTGCGTGATAGGTTGGAGATGTGATGTTAAAAAGACCAGTAATATCTGGAAAACTAAAACGTGATTTTTAAAACCCGGGAAGCGAAAAAGTCATAAAGCAGGGAAACTGTATAGGGCCTTGCACAATTGCAACCAGAGGCGAAAATATATACATAACTTTGGGGGGGGGAGATTCTACAAGGGCCGGATTTTGGGGGGAGACAGAACGGCTTAAGTCAAAACTTTGAGGGGCAGTCCCCTCTGTCCCCCCCATGATTTACGCCACTGATTGCAACCCGACCTATGCAAACGTCTTGATTCGTCGATGGGTGACGACGTGGGCGTATTTAGGGGTGGCTTTACGGGTTCAACCCCCAAATAAGTTTCAAAAAAACATTTATATGCTTTTACATGGGAAATAGCCAAAAAACCTTGGTTTTTGCGACCATCTCCAATGGAAACCCCCGAAATCTTAAAACCCCTCCGAAATGTTTTCCTGGCTACGCCCATGGGTGACGAATCTGACGATATCAACGATGATACATCCATCGACCCTTACGTGAAGATGAGATGCGTGCAATCCATTGAGATATATAATATATAGGCCTAAATATATAGTAATAATACATCTCAATGTGCAATCCATGTTATTACAACAAAGCAATCGCAACATCTAAGTCAATGGAGATGACGTAAATGCATCTTAGAGGAGTTTGTAGAAAGATCTTGAGACGCTATCAGTTGCGTCACCATCACCTTTTGTCATGAGACTATGAGTCACAATCATTATAATAAGGTCGCAACAGGCCTATATAGAGCTAAGACTTCTTCGCCAAAGACTCATTTGCATGATCTATAGGATATATGCTGCCTTTTTAACTCGAGCTTTGTCACTTGTAGGCTATATTGTCTTATAAATTATTGTCAGACAGTTCACTGTCGGTGCGGAAGAGAGTTTATTATCACCGCCGTATGAGTACACATAGGCCTACTTGGATGATAAGACCTGTAGGCTACGACTTTTCAGATAATGTGTAGGCTTACCTTATAAAGCAGAATATCGATCTTTACCTAATCGTAACCTAAATCTCGAAAGTTCTAGAGCGCCACTCGAAAACCAAGCGCAGGGCACCAGCTTATTCACGAGCGCTGCGTCGAGTCCGATGGGTTGTTCAAAGGGTGCATGGTCAGAAGGCTCGCGAGGTCCGAGTCCAGTTGCCGAGGGGTGGGAGGGGACAGAGTTAAAGCGAGTGTCGTTTAGGCTGACAATTGGAAGGTGAAGGCTGAGATGAGTCGAGGTATGAATTCTTTAAGTTTTGAGTGCATGGCATTGGATTGGATCCACAGTTTAACGGCAGCTTATGACAACATAGGCCGTTGCCGCCGACAAAGATTTTTTTGGCAAGCCCCAAGGGTGATAGATGGAAGAGCATGATCGAGGCAGAAGATGGTGGGTAATTGGCAATGTTGGTGGAGGAACTGAAATTCAAATGGAACATCGCTCCAAAGACGTGGTGCAGTGTTGGATATGGCTCGGTTGGAGAACTTGAGTTGAGATTACTATAGCCTATATTATAGTGACCGGGGGTCGTCAAAGACTGCGATGCGGACCGGGATACAGTATTTATTTACGTCTCATTTCGGTAAAACGGGTGTTCAATTTGCAAGCGTTTGCTGCAAATCAACATGGTAAGAGAAACCACCACAAGTCCACAATCTTTTCCTCGTAGGCTAAAGAGTTATAATTTATAATAAGAGTTATAATAAGTTTGTTATAATTCAATCAGTAAATCAATTTATTTATATATACGAAGTAAATTGTACATAAATTGTAAATTGTACATAAATTGTACATACGAAATAAATTGTAGGCTACATAAACAGTTCATATAAAACAAATGCGATAAGAGACATTAACATTAGGCTAAACGACAATAAAGGTATTGCATGCTTGGAGACAACGGAAACCCCTGAAGGAATTGTTCCTAAGTAGGGGCCCTAAGTGACAAATAGGCCTAATTGCTTTAAGGATATTGGGAGATTAATACCTCTGAAGGGATTGTTCCTAAGTAGGGGCCCTAAGTGCCAAATAATTGCTTTAAGGATATTGGGAGATTAATTGAAGGTTGGTTATTGGTGGGCATTGGTTGGAACTTGGAAGGACCTTATATCCGGACAGTAAGCTGGCTAGTTGTAAAAGTCCCGGATAGGATATCCCCAGTTAAATTTGTGAGTTAAAGATTCTCAATTAATTTTTATTTTGCAAAATTAGATGACTTTTTTGCTACGTGTGCTCGTATTAATGAAAAGTATTACAAAACACTCTGTTAACGGAAGGTTTGTTATGTATTCTGTTTTACAAGCCATACTGGTAAACTCCTTCCAAAATCAACTGTCCGTCGTCCCCAGTCTGGAAGTGCTTTTGAGAGTGTGATCTGTGATCTATCAATGGCACACCATAAAGGTTATAATTTTTTATTTAAGCCTATTCTTACAGATCATTTATTTCAATTTTGGTGCAGCTATTCAGGCCATATTTTAAAACCTATCCAATATGTAGCCAAAGTAATTCAGTAACAACCAACTGCAGGGAACGGGAGTGTTTACCAGGGCTGTTAAAGGCTTGGTTTTTTGGTTTTTGGTTTTTTTGGTTTTTTAAAAAAAAAAAAAAATCTGCAAATTTTGGTTTTTTGGTTTTTTACAAATTTCAAAATTATAAATGCCAAAAATGTCGTCTCTTCAAGTCTCTTGGAAATTGTTGTAAGGTCTTTGTTAACTTCGTTTTATGACATTCTACGGTTCTACTGTTCTAGTTAATATCATTTATATGCATTTGATTAATTTATGCCATTTTTATGAGTTTTATGATCCGAAATAGGAACTCTCGTAAACAAAAAACCAAAAAACCAAATAAAACCAAAAAACCAAAAAACCAACTTTTCATTTTGAAAAAAGTTTGGTTTTTTGCACCCCTGGTGTTTACCAGTTACAATAATAATTAATTATTAGCCTACATAATGTTCGATTGTCGAAAGCAACTAAAAAGGCAGCGCATAAATGCAAAGACTAAACATTTCTTGATACACATGGACACCGTACTGTATGGCGGCAAGTGTAAAAAATAAACAAACCGTGAATCTCCGATTTAAACTTCAATTTTGTTGCTATACAAGCATCTAAAGATCGGAAAGTATGTGATACACACTCGCTTGTTATAGATTGACTCTGAATACTTACTTGTCATTGTTTTCATCTCTCTCTCTCTCCTTTAAACCTATTTCTTATCTCGGGGTTCTCGCACTGGGAGCGCTACTGAATGACCTCGGCTGGTAGCGGCGCTATATAAATTACTAATTACATTACATTGCATTACATTACTTACTATGGACCGCAGACAATTGTTTATCCGATACCATTTGTAGCCGTCGTAGGATTTATACGCTTTCGGTTGGGACAGCAAAGCATCTTATTGTAGATATTCAGAGATTAAGTTACAGGTTTATGCATTTTGTGATCTCCCAAAAATTTTGACGTTATTTGCATTAGAACGAGCCCTACTACGTAAATGATGGCTAAAACTATAAGTTTTCTAGATGTAATTGTAACTTTTAATGTACTGTACTCTATTGTGATGTGACTGAACGGTTATATAGCGCATTTTCTGAACATTTAGAATCGAGGTGCGTAGGTTTTCTCGCGTCGGTTAGGATAAGGTTAGGCGTCGTGAGAGTTGGTTAGGGTCAGGGTTATTGTCATCATTAGAAAACATCGTACCTTCCGCGCAGCATGCCAAAAGATACTGTCAGACGCCAGTAATCGTACGCACCCCAATACTAAATGTTCGCCCATTTTCTCATCCCAAAACTACTGGATTCAGAAAGGTTCTGTTAATTAGACATGTAATACCTACTCATGTTTCCTACCTTCATCATCTTCGATCATCTTGCGAGTGTTCGGAGTTGCTGGTCCAGCCAATAAGTCCTTGTGGCTCTCACACGCCTGATGGCACTATGGTTAACTGAATTAAACCCAGTGTCAGTTGCCTTTCAACTCAGTGCCCTATTGGCAGTTGTATTGATTGAACCATTTACTGAATTGAATCATCAAGAAAATGACAGACATATGAACTGTTAGAATTGAAACTTTATATGTTACTGTTGAAGTGCCATCACTGCCATGGGACACACTTAATTCCGAGTTGTTTTTATGTAGATGATTCTATTACAGGCAGGCTGTTTAATATTTTTATGTAGTTCAATGTTTCTGTATAGCCTTTTAATAGGAAACCTCGTAATTCTTCATCAACTGTTCATGTTTTTACTCTAGTGACTTCAGCCAAAATTTTCAGACCCAAGTGTACTGTGTACTTGAATGGTGCTATATAAATGCCTTGACTGCCCATATATAGGCCACAATGAACTGACCTTCTAACTTTGCTTGGACTTAATATGGGTTTAGTAACCACTACTTCTAAGAGTGTACATTAACTCCTGTCATACTTTAACTGTAATTATCATACCTTATAATAATAGCATCTTATTTATATAACTATTTAAATAATTGCTCCTATACTCCTAGTTTGAGAGTTAAAATCCTGAGGATTATACCGGTCTGCTCTGCAGCTAAACAGATTACAATCACATTCATACATTTTATAACAACAACAGCAGCAACAACAACATTTTTTTCCCTGAGGGAGTACACTTGCCACAGGCAAAAGAAAAATAATAAAGATTAATGTGCCATATGTAAAATTTGAATCAGAGGCAGATATAAGACTTATGTGACATAAGACTCAGCTTACATTACCATACTTTGCCATACCTTACCTAGCCTGTCTAACCATATCTTGCCTTACCATACCTTTACCTGTACTTGGGCTTAACGACACTTTTTCATATCGAAGATGATTAGTGTCGGAGGCAGAGTACAACCTCGTACTCCACGTTTATATTGCGACCGAGCGTCCGAGCCACCCGCAGTAAATATCCAAGAAATTAATCTCTGATAAACCGACCGACCAGGAATCGAACCCTGGCCGCCCGTGTGGAAAGCGGGCTACCAACCCACTTTACCTAGTCTCACTTACAACTAAATACCTTGTATTGTCAATGCTTTCTACAGGCACACAATTCCTACCATTAATGAGCTTCAATTAATTGTCAACACCTTGTCCATTATGCTAATGGCGCCATATCAATTGGAAGTCCAGATTTCAGTTTAGAAATTAGGCCTACATGTATGTGGTTGGAGGTGTGTTTGTGAGCCTTGCCATTCATTCTTTCCCTGTAAACAAGCTGGCTGTTGACAGTAAGTGGTGACAGTATTGAATGGAGACCAGTAGCTGCTTCCAATCATAAAATTCCCCCCAACACATTGGTTCCTTTTAGGACTACCCTGAGCTCGTAAATTCCTAGAGTTTACTAGAAAGAATGTCATTGCCTGTTTGAAAGCCCTTCGGCTCCAGAGGTGTCGCGCTTAATGGGATTGGGGAAATTTTAAGCCCCTCCCTACTGTACGGGTGTAGTGCTAGAGCGGTTACTAAGTATCGGGCTGGGGCTAGCAGATGATGGCCAAGGATCTGCGGGTGGGGGTTCGAACACAGAGCTCCAGGTGCGGATTTTATTGGGGTTTTCATTCACCTCTCCCGGTGAAGTCATTGAAGTCATTTGCATAAGTTATGCAGCTGATCTAGGCCAGTGCGGTGGGATGAACTCCACAGAATAGAGGTCAGGTCATTAAACCTTTGGCGGCTCGTTTGACTGCCCTGTAGTTGTTGATGCTTCTGTTAAGAGCAGTTAAGGTTTGAAAGAGGGTCAATTGGTGCGAGAGGAATATTCCCTGTTGTGAAGTTCTCGCCATTTTCTAACAACCTGTTTTCAATTGTAGATTAGTTCAGTGTTTGGCTTCGTTAATAGGTTTAATACTTGTTTGTCCGTTATGTTAAATAGGAGACCTTAATAGGTTATTAATAGCAGCTGATTGTGTTAACACGAGTTTCCAGGAGCAGTTCTCAATTATAATAAGTTCCTGCAGGGCTTGTTCACCTCTTAAAACATAGTAAGCTGTAGTTGAGGTTACTAAGGTAACTTCTAGCAGTAGCAAGTGACAAGTTACAACGTACTGACTTGAGTAACTGGAGGGAATGTAATTACCTGCAGAAGTACATAAAGTAGTGAAACAGTAAAACTGATCAACTTCAAAAAGTCTTGGAAGTTCCAGACATTGGAGCTGAGGAAATATGTTTGGATTTACTATGCAGTCATTACCAAGAACTGGCTTATGAATGGACTTTGAACTGGATTTAAAGATGCATCTGAACTGACATGAACAGGATTTTCATCGTGCTTTCCTAAAGACTTGAGCGAAATTTTTACAGAGCTTCTGAATGGACTTTAAACAAGATTTTAAACAGGATTTTAAGAGGCATTTTAAACAGAATTCGACAGGAGTTTTGAACATGCTTTCCAAACAGGCTTTGCAATGATTTTTTGAATATGCTTGTGAAGGGACTTTTGAACAGGATTTTAAAGAGCTTTTTAAACGGACTTGCACAGGATATTCAACACTCTTGTAAACCAAGCTTTTTTAAAAGTTTTGGATTAGACGTCTGAACCAGCTTTTAAAAAGCATTTGATCAGGTTACTGAACACAAGACGTCCTGCTTTGAGTGTGGCCGTCTGAATGGAAGGATTTCCAGTGGAGAAAAGTTTTGACAGTTTTTGGATGGTTTCAGGTGAGACAATTGGGTATGGTATTTAGGATATCATGCGTTTTCATTTGACTTGATATACCTGCTTGCATGCATACATATTTTTTTATAATACTTTCTTGTACTTAAGGACCAATCTTTTACAATGGCCTGAGCATATACTTAGATCCAGTCTTGTATAGGTCAAATGCTTCAGGACCAATCTTGTACTTAACCCTTTAACGACGAGCTGCCTATGGTTTCCCATACATTTTAGTACACGCTCGTCGTTAAAGGGTTAAAGGGTAATTCCTTAGGACCATTCATGTAGTTGAGGACCGATATATTGATCTGAGCTGATCTCTTCTTGTCTTGCAGTGCAGTCGGATGTTGATGGTGACTTTGAGAAGTTTGAGGAGATCGGAGATGAACTGTTCTGTCAGATAGCAGACGACTTCTTCAGAGACTCTTCCGAAATAAAAGACAACGTCACACAAGGTACGTGTATGTATATATGAACATGTGTATGTGTGTAAAAATAATTGCAACCAGAAATTTATTGCAATGTATTGTATTGGCTGGTAGTCTTTACTTCTGTCCACTGCCTAAAGACCTTGTTTCCTTGGGAGCGCCTCTGAATAGTTACTACTGCTAGAGGTGCGTTATAAGTATACAAATACAATACAATACAGAAATTTATGTAGCACCACTTCAAGTACAACTACTCTACCGACTCTGAGTAGCTACGTTGAAAATGCGCTACATAAATGCTTGCAGTCAATGAACAAAGAGCAAACATGCTTGTACTACTTGATTTGACTTTTTGTTTTTACTCTAAAGTTTGAAGTTTAAACTTAGTCTTTACTTTGTAATAGTGGTTTTATCAAGAATTGTTTTAGCGCATTTATTAAAAATAATTGGGTGCAGTGACAATAGCGTTTACTGCGTTAAAAAAGTAATCGTGTTAATTAATTAACACATTAATCGCGTTAATAACGCGTTAGATGCTCAGTCCTAGTATCTATGAATCTTGTACTTACATATTGTAAGGGGCCGTCCATAAAGTACGTCACGCTATTTTTGACCATTTTACCTCCCCCCTGTCACAAACTGTCACAAAACTCGGACCCCCAAAGTACGTCACACTTTCAACATAGAAATAATAATACTTCCGAAAGAAAGGCTAATACATAAACAAGGCTTCGCAACAGCATTATTACTAGCGCTTCTAGCGAGAGGAATCGTGAAAAACACATTCAGGATATATGCATTTCATGCTATTTTGACATAAAACTAATTGAAATGTTTCAGAACATTTTTGAAAATTATTTTTAAAGCTATGAAATTCTGCTAAAAAAATAAAAATAAATTATAAATTAAAAATAAAAATAAATGTGTGACGTCACACATGGCCTGACCCCCTCCCCTGTCACAAACTGTCACACTTTCTTAAACCCCCTCCCCCGGAGCGTGACGTACTTTATGGACGGCCCCTAAGTGTGCTGCTTGATTTGACAATGTGGTGTCAGTATCACAGGCATACCTGGATTCCGTTAGATGAATTTTTCTATTAAAGCTGCTTTCCATTATTCTCTGTTTTCAGACATAAAAGTTGAGGTGCCGCATGCATTTCCATTTCCGTTCCAACCGTACAGCATCCAGGTGGACCTGATGCGAAAGCTCTACGAGGCGCTCGAGTTGGGTAAAGTCGGGATATTCGAAAGTCCCACGGGCACGGTAGGTTGACGAAGTAAATGGTCGTGTCGACCTGCCTAATGTTTACCCAACTTGTAAGATTTCAGCTGGGCTGCTGCAAGGGATTGCAGATCAATCTCTATTACAGTTTCACTTCAAATGATCACTGATTGATGCTTTATGATAACAATAAATCAATCAATTATTATATTTATACTAGGGCTGCGGATTTTAACGATTAATTAATCGATTAATCGTTAAAAAATTTGATCAATTAATTTTGACTTGTTCAATTAATTTTCGATTAATTTTTTACTTATTTTATGACGTCAACTGACCTATTTCAGATATAAACAATATGGCGAACAGTAATAATGTGAAACATTTGAGTGGAAAATAAAGCAATCATTTTGAAGTTAAGGTAAATGCTGAGGGAAAATTCGAAGATGGCAAAATTATTGAAGATTTTTGTAGATAGAAAGATAGAAGGTAGTTACTAGTGTCAGACTACATTTCTCAGTTTGACAATTTGAACGTTAGCATGTCGAATGATTGAAGGATTTTTGCAGTGTATACAGTCTAAACAGTTTTTCACGCTTTATGTAATATGGACCAAATTAGTTGAATTTAATTGATTAATCTCGATTAAATTTGAGAGATTAATCGATTAAAATTATTTTAATCAGTACCAGCCCTAATTTATACTCATTAACTCTTTAACATGTACTGGATGAGAACCCATGACAGTTCTGCATCGTGGCTGAGCCAAAGATCAGTAAAGATTAGCTTAGTATAATAGAACCTCCTTGTAACATGCTTCATTCTGACACAACTTCTGAAATAACAAAGGAGGCGAGTCCCAGTTCAGCTGTAGAAAATATCCTCCTTACAATGGAACCTTGTTATAGGAAACCTGTTTTGATTTGTGCTTAGGGTAAGTCGTTGAGCCTCATCTGTGGAGCGCTAACATGGTTGAAAAACTTTGAAGAGCAGAAGCAGAGAGAACTGAACGCGATACTCGGCGGACAGTCGTAAGTCATACATAATCAATGCATACATACTAAATAAATACATAAATCACACACACACACACACACACACACACACACACACACACACACACACACACACACATATATATATATATATATATATGCATGCTTAATACATACATGCATACACATTGAGTTGAGTTTATTGAACCATTTTGCATTCAAAATTACAAGTACATAAACAGCAATCACATTAAACAATTAAATTAACTAACAACATGTTATAGATTAACAGTATGTGGGCCAAAAGAATGTGAGTATGCGAGTCAAGTTGCAAATGATTCTTGGGGAGATGAAGCTGGGACAGCTTATCTAGTCTTCCCCATTGATTACCGTACATGTTTTATATACATACATACATACATACATACATTTCATCCATTCTTACATGCATTTATATGCACATACATACTTTCATACATGCACTTATATACATAAATGAATACACTTACTTACCTATGTAATGAGTCTTTGAATCAAATGCCTGACTTCGCTGTGACTGTGTGTAATGTTCTAATTTACACACAACGGGACTTTATTCAGTACTTTTTGTCTCATTACAGGGTCCTGTAATGAGACAAAAGGTACCGAATAAAGTCCCGTTGTGTGCTTATCGTGACAAAGCATTTAATTACCTCCAGATCAAGACGGCTAATTCACAAAGCTCCCTATTTGACTACAAAATTGCTTGGTCTTCTAGTTGCCTCGTAGTTTGCCTAGAGGGATACTTGGCAACTTAAGAAAGGAACAAGTTTATGTCTTTCCAATTTCCAGGTATATACCTCCCATCAGCTGTTATTCTGTGAGTATTGGTGGATGAAATACCACAAGGTATATGTACCTACAGAAAAACTGTTTTTGGTTCTTTTAGTCTGTCAGAGAAAGAAATCTCTATCAAGCAAGAAGGTAGTTTAGAAGACAGCTTGAAAGGTAAGAAAAATTCTTCTATGCCTTGTTACAGTATAAATTCTAATCTTCCGGGTAATCCAATCTAATCTAACGGCATCTGTAATGCCATTATCCGAATGTGCATGAGGCATCTGTGTGGTGCATGGTAGCCAACTGGTTAGAGCAGTCAGCTTGTGATGTAGAGAGTATGGTTTGAGCCTCCCCTTAGACAGTTACTGTGTAGGAACTTTGAGTAAGTCTTTCACAATACTCTGTCAGAAAAGTGCTACCAAATTCAAGGTAGGGCAACCAAAAGTCAGGCCAAGGTTAGTAAGCAAGTCGAAATAGATAAAGATTGATAAGCCAACTTAGCTTTGGAAACATAACCTCATCATAATGCAGACGTTATGCAGAACCCACAAGTAATGTTAAAAATTGATTTTGCATTTGTAAATTGTACATTGAAATTTCATTTGGGTGTGCTCAACATGCATTTACAGTCTGTGTTAGGCCAAAAAAAAATAATGGTGTGTTTCCGGTAACAGAGTTAAAAAAAACTGGGTAGGTAGGTCGGAAAATAATTTTATTTTGGTAAAATAATTTTATGCAGTGATTTCCCAAAATTTCGCCACCATTATTTCCATTGAAAGACCGCTAGTTTCCGAACGTCTCTGCTTTAGTGAATGCACCTATAATGTCGCGATTCTGCATCTCCGGCATGCAAAGGGGCCGAGGATGAGCTTAATGTACCGTATGTGAAGTAAAAAAAAAAATTTTTTTTAAATTTTCCGAAAAAAGTTTTTTTTGCAAATTTTTTAAAAAAAAATTTTTTTTACAAAATTTTCCGAGTCGCGGCAAAAAATTGACTCGGTCGCGTTACCGGAAACACACCATTATTTTGTTTTGGCCTTACGTGTAAAATCACAGCTGGCTGTATCGGTCATCTAACCACACATGCAGCCGGATCTGTGAGAAGGTTTAAGAGTCTTTTAAGAGTTTTAAATGCTGTTTGAGTTAATTAAGAACTTTCATTGTGAATGAATTAAAACTAATTTCGTTCTGGATTTATGAAGATATGTGTAAAATGTTAGTTGTGCTATATGTAAATGTCAATGAATTAATAAACTTCTAATTAATATAGTTTCACATTTTGAAGCAATCTGTAAACAATTAAATGTTGTGTTACTTTGGCATTCTTAGATGTGATGGTTGTTTCTTTTGATAGGTGACGATTGGATCTCGGAGTTTGCCAGAAAGCAAGAACTAGAAGCGAAAGCAAAGAAACTCAAGGTATCTTCAACGGTCATTGATGCGGAACATTTCTTAAATATATGTGACATTGGCCGAGAGAAGGGACCACTTGTCGGGTTATAGATCAGCCGGAAAATGAGTTTTTCGTAATATCGTGATTATTGATTTTTGCATCTAATTACTGCATCTGAAGCTAATAATCGCTGTATAGCGACCTATAATTACTCCACATGATGTACTAAGGCCAAAAATCTTGTATTAACGCATCGGGTAGAGACAGTTCAATATTTATAGGTGATTTCCCGCCGAATGATGTTTTATATTTTCTCTCAGAAGTTAATAAATTTTGGGTCAAACGTTCTGAAATTTTTACCATGCTTTTCTGATGGTATAAGCATATATAAGAAGCAGAGAACAGAGAAAAATGGCGTCGTTGGACATATGAACCTGCCTGAGGGCAGAGAACGTAAAGAAGCATATATAGGAAGTTAGGAACTGGTAATAAGTCCATTCCAGACAAGTGGTCCCTTCTCTCGGCCGACGTCACATATGTCAACTGGTTGTTATCTCTGCATGCAGATCTGTCTTTGGGTAATTTAGGACTTTGGTTTTAATTTAAGACTTTAGTTAACAGTAGCCTTGGGTTTATGTTAATTCTAATTGTAATTTCGGGGTGCTCGATAGTGTAGTGGCTGGCGTGCTGGACTGTCAATCGAGAGGCCGGCGGGGGTTCTAATCCCCCACCGGAGCAGAAAAGATTTGTTTGAGATTTCTGCTCCACCTAGCCCACTCATCTATAATGAGTACACTGACCATTCTTTGTTGGTGGGACGATGATACGACGAGGGAGAAGACTAGTCACCTGCCCTCATATGCCAAGGCTAAGAAAATTAAGTCGCTAATGCTTCGTACCCATGGCTTGTAGTGCAGAGAGTATGGGTTCACCTGGTTACTGCACAGGGACTTTGAGCAAGTCCTTCACTTCTGATTGCTTTGTGCCTCAGATGACGGACGATTGGCTGACCTTGCGCACGTGCTAAATAGGAATAATATTTTGAGATTTGGTTACGTGAGGCTTGTCATAATTTCAGACTTGAGTTAATTTTAGACTGTTGTTAATTTAGGCCATTTGTTAAGTTGAGGTTTATTTGAGATTCTTGGTTGAATTCTGTTGTGAGAGGCGTGTTTTTGTGTTCGATGTAGGATGAGCAAGAGCAGAGGTTGAGACGTGAGGAAAAACTCCAGCAGCTTAAGAACAACCTTCGACCAAATCCTGTTGTTAAGCGAAAGGTGAATTTTCAGACATTAGACATTCTTCTATGGGGGATGGGGCATATGGCACCATGAGAAGTGGTCATATGGTACCATGAGAAGTGGTCATATGGCCTCTTGAGAAGTGGTCATATGGCACCATGCAAATTCAATTCATAAACTTCACTGATCACCAGACAAAACGTTTTACAGTTTTATAGGTCTTGTTTGTTTCTGTACGCCATCTTAGCGTAACCCTTTAACAATGAGCTGCATTGGTTTCCCAGTCACTTTTAGTACACTCTCATCGTTAAAGGATTAAAGCTGCCATTGACTGATGCTTTTTCATTGCAACACGAGTACTGTAACGCTGAGTGCGTTACAGTACTGTACACTTATTTCCACTGAACTTTGACCTTGTAGCGAAACTCTTTGGACGACCAGTTCGAGGAACTTTTCAAGGATGCCTCAGAGGAACTGAAGAAGAAGTTTGAGTTTGAACTCGCTTCGGGCGACACGGGCGAAGTCGACGAGGCTGATGACGACTTTGTTGTCGCGGAATATGTCAGCGACGACGAATCGGCAGAAGAAAAAAAGAAATCTACGGAGGAAGATAACAACGAAGAGCACGTCACTAAAGTAATGGATGATTTAAGTTTTGATGCTCTTACTTACTTGTTGGATGGTATGTTTAACGTGTTGAACGTATAGTTTACCCACAAGGTCTTAATACTGCAATGTTTTGTCAAGCTTATCCACGTGATTGAGCGAGTTCATGACAGCCCAAGCTGCAAGGACTATGAAGCTAAAATACCTGTATAGTAGTTCTAATAATAATAATAACAACAACTGGGAACCTATATTTCTCTGCCAGTGCTTATCCATACCATCCAGCACTTCAACACAATTGCATGATGTCAACGAAAACTAGCCATCCCTGAAAAATGCTATCTGTAATTATTGTTGGCATTCCTCATGGTTCATTTGTATCTCATGTAAAATAATAATAGTAATGATAATAATAATAATACTTATAATAATAATTATAATTAATAATAATAAATTATGATAATAATAACAATAGTTAAAATAATAATATGCAATAACCTTTCTTTGCCTCTTTCAGGTAAGGATGGGAAAACCATTCTGTTTGATTGATCTCGGCTTTGTATTGTTAGTTTGGCAACTTTCGGGATGAGTTACTGTCAAAGAGGCACAAAATGAATTTGGAATTACAATTGCCCAGTACAATATCTCTGCATTTATGTATGTTTAAGTTTTTGAATTTATCTCATTTCTTTTTTGTGTGACACTATCTTTCAGATCTACTACTGCAGCCGAACGCATTCACAGCTGGCACAGTTTGTTCGAGAGGTGCAGAAGAGTCCGTTTCGAGATCAGACGCATGTGGTGACACTGGGTTCAAGACAGGTCAGTCGCTCAGTCACGTACGGCGGAGCATTTGTTTAAGTCATCTCATAATAATATGATTTCTGGCGTAGAGCAGTGAATTCCAAGTCGAAATCAGTTGTAGAATGTGACCACTTTAAAACATAAACTATTATCACATGATACTTCTTGTAATAGCTTCTGTTGGTAATTGCATTGTAGAGTGGATTTACTTGTTTGATATAGCAAAGGTGGATAATTTATATTCATTTACTCATTCGCTCATTTGCTGTATGTATTATTATTATTACTGTTTACTAATTAGTAGCTTCTATTGCACCAGTGTCTAATGCAAAAGGCATCAGCCAATGGCACACCAAAACAAAGCCGTAATTAGGACAATATCCAGAAGATCGTTCTTCCATAGACGGAGAGGTATGCTGAAGTGCTCGCAGCCTAAGATTCTTATGAATTGAGTTGCATAGTGTTAATTGTCATACCTTCATGTAATTCTATATTTCAGAATCTCTGCATTAACGAAGCAGTTAAACGATTAAAGTCGTTAAGTCTTGTTAACGACAGATGCATCGAGTTACAGAAGAACAAATCAGGTCGGCTTTTAGTTTGTGTTATTATTTATTTTACTGTTGTTTTATTATTATTGTAATATATTATTATTATTATTTATTTTTTATTGTTTTTCGGAATGTACAAGAGTCATAATTTTTTGCACTTTATTAAGTGCACAAGGTCAATAAATCTAATCTAATCACCAATTAAAGTCATATTAAAGTCAATTGTTTAAGTCCTAATTAAGTAACAAATACATTTATGAATAATAATCAAGAAAGAGGTGTCAAGCTTAGTATAAGCTGTTAGCTTTTCTTGGCTCCTGTTGCACTGTACTTACTGCTTCATGATTGTTATCAAAACCTTTTCACTGCAATAAACAACTTCAATTCAAATCCAGTAATGCTATAGATAAGCCAGATACAGGTATTGGCATGTTTACTTATCTCTTGTTCGTTTGTTTTTCAAAGTGCCGAAATCAACGGAGGGCGACAAGGTGACGAAGAAGCAGAAATGTTCCGGTTGTCCGTTCTACAAACAGGAAGCCGTCGTCGAGTTCAGAGATCGCGTCCTCGTAAGAACCTAACACTTTTACAAAGAGCTGCATTGGCTTCCCGGTTGCTTTTAGTACACTCTCATGTTAATGCATGATCCCATCACTGAATAGTTGTAGTGTCATCACTCGCGCTGATCCTCTTAATGACAAGCTAAATATTTATGAAAATGATTTTCATCAGAGCACATGTATGTATACATGTATTTATGTATGTGTGTGAGTATGTATGTGTGTATGTGTATTTGTGTGTATGTTTGTATGGGTGTATATATGTTTGTGTTTATGTATATGTGTGCATGATTGTATGTATGTGTGCATGTGTGTATTGTGTGTATAGGTGTGTGTGTGCATGTTTGTGTTTATTGTATGTAAATATATGTATGTATTGTAGATATATATGTTTGGGTGTGAATGTTTGTGTGTATGTTTGTGTGTATGTTTGTGTGTATGTTTGTGTGTATGTTTGTTTGTGTGTATGTTTGTGTGTATGTTTGTGTGTATGTTTGTTTGTTTGTGTGTATGTTTGTGTGTATGTTTGTCATTATTGTTTCCCTCGAGTTCTGCTGAGATTTTGAAGCCTAACCGTGTTCATCATACCTCGCTCTAGATGCCATGTATTTGGGATTTCCATCAGTCATCGAATTCCCCAGCCGTGCTTTAGTCTGACGGTTCTGTCTCGCTTTCTTTTTAAGATTGAGATCAAGGACATCGAGCAACTGGTGACAATGGGAAAACAGATGAAGGCTTGTCCATACTATGGAACGCGTTTTGCAGTTCCATCGGCACAGGTGAGGGAAATACATTGTCAGCAATGAGGAAGGCATTGGTTGTGTTGTGCCTTTAGAGGTTCTTAAGATTGATAGGCAAATAGGCAAATAGACAGACAAATAGAGAACTAGGTAAAGAGTCAGATACACAAGAGAAATGGCCAGATAGATAGGCAAATAGCCAGATAAACAAATATGCAAATAAAGAGATAGTTAGAATAGCTAGATAAATATGCAAATAGCCAGATAGCTAGACAAATAGCCAGATTGATAGACAAATAGCCATATAGGCAAATATCCAGAATATCGAGATAGATAGTCAAATAGCCAGATAGCTAGAGAAATAGGCAAATAGCCTAAACAGATGCTTTTGAATATTCAAGTTCATTGAGCTTTTCTGTTGTCTACTGTTGCAGTTGGTTGTTCTTCCGTACAACACGCTGTTGCATAAGTCGACGAGGGAGTCGTGCGGTATAAAACTCAATGGTAATGTTGTCATCATAGACGAAGGTCATAACCTGATGGAGACCATTACGAATATACACAGTGTAGAGGTCACAGGGTCACAGGTCAGTCGAATCTGGGTCAGGTTGTGCACTGACAGTAACGGTGATGAGGAGGAAAGTGGGGTGATGATGGTGTTACTTGTGGTTGGGTGGTGGTGTTACTGTGGTGGTAATGGTGATGATGGCTGTGGTGGTGTTCATGGTAGTGGTATGGGTGGTACAGGTGGTGGTGTAACTGGTGAGGATAGTGATGGCACAGTATACATGGTTATGTTGTTGTTATAATTGTGGTGGTGGTAGTGGTGTTGATACTGGTGGTGAAGGCAGTGGTGGAGGTGAGTACGATGGCCATGATAATAATGGTGATGATGAGTTGGTCGTTTTCCTTGTAGTGATGATGATGACGATGTCAAACATTTCACACAATATAAAAAAAATTTGATACTTGTTTATTTACCTATACCTTTCCTAATTTTGTCAATGCACTTGTATTTGTTATTGTTGTTATTGGTAAATAATTGGTAATTTCAGTTGGAATCACAGATTCAAAAGGCACCTGTTATTTCTTTCTAGCAAAGTGGCAATTCAATCTATCAATCAATATTTGTTTATTCGTTCAAAATTAATTGTTATTAATTAATTATTAAATTAATTAGAGACAAGGTTGACACAGACACAACTTGTTACATGTATAAACATTAGTATAAACATAAATTTAAAAAAATACTAGCTGTTTATATTTCGAGAGAGTCACTTTAAGTGCCATTTAAGCAGTTCTAGATTTAAAATTATTATTATAAATATTGATTTTTAGTTTGGATGTTGTTATGTTTTTCTTAACGTGTTTCAGTTGTGCTGTGCCTACTCCCAACTGTCGCAGTACATTGACCGATTTCGTCAGCGACTGAAGGCCAAGAACATCATGTACATTAAGCAGCTTCTCTTCATCCTCAGCAACTTCATCAAAGCGCTTGGAGGTAGTTTCAAACTCCCATTTCCAGGCGGAAACGATTGGGTCGTCGAGTGCAGAACTGGCTAAACTTAAAACTTGTCTATTTCAGCTTGCCTACCCTATTGAAGTGGACTGATAACCATAGGCGTAGCCACATGAAGGCAGGAGGAGGCAGTTGCCTCCTCTTGGATTTTCCCGTATTTGCCTCCTCTTGCCCGAACTCCATCGCCATACAAATCTGCATGCAATTTACTTACTTACTGCACTGTTCAAGCGAATGTTGTACCGTACGGCGTATACTATTTCCTGACACACAGACACAGTTTTCGTTTCCGGTAACAAACGCCTAACTTCAGTATTTTTCAAGTAAATTGTACTAATCGAATTATTGTGTATTATCGTCATTCCGACTCATTCGTCAATTCGTCAATAGTCATTATTATGTCTGCGGGGCCGCCAAATAAGAAACTTCGACAGATTGTGCTATCTTTTGCCAGCCAAAAGCCAGCGAAGAAATACACAGGTAACGACAGGTTATTAGTAATAACGCCTATGGTTATTAGTTATAATTAGTAACGAAGCTTCTCTTGAAGAAAAGACCTAGTTTCATCAATCCAACTTTATATACTTACGGAAACAATTATTTCCATCATCCAGCTTCTATTTAATCAAACTTCCATTTAGGCAAGAAATCATTCTCATCAATCCCTGCAGCTTCCATTTTAAAGCAACAATGTAAAATAATTTAGCAACGTAAACTAGGGTTTAACCGTTATACCGTTAGGATTAGTAAATAGTAATTATGGTAACTTTGTAAGGGGCTTCTATCCCCCCTAAACAACCGGGCTCAATCCCTCTCCTTCCCCCCTACTGTGAGTGAAGAGATCTGTAACTTGTAAAAGAAACACTCCCCCCTGTTTTTCACTGGGCTCAACTTGAGCCCACCGTGTATAGGGATAGAAGCCCCTGATTATGGTTCCTTTATCAACTGGTGTTTTTAAATTACTGTCGTAATTTTACTTCATTCTCATAGAGCTCATAAATAATATATTGCCACAGTGTAAAACTAATTTGTACAAAATCTTCTTTTAACTGGTGTCTTTAAAATTACTGAGCATTGTAATTTTACGTCACGTTTTCGTCTATTGCTCCATGGATAAATTTTGCCTCCTCTTGTTTGCTCCATGGGTACATTTTGCCTCCTCTTGTGCCTCCTCTTGAAAAGAGGTCTGGCTACGCCACTGCTGATACCATCAAGTCGTGGACTGATTTATCATTCGATCAGCTATTGAGAGAGACGAGAGACAGATGGAACAAGATTGTTTGTGGTGCACCCAATCCTTGGTCGAAGATGGCTGAGGACGAGACTTCGTAGCTTGGCTTCTGGTTTCTGCGACTTATCGGATTTTGACCTGGCTTCTCGAATGGACCATGACTTTGACTAAAACTTGAAATGAATTAACCATTGATAAAGGCATTGGAATAGGTTAGAACAGAATTGAGAGACCGATTCCAGGGTGGAACAAGTGAATAAAAAAGTGGAATTTAAGAAAAATTAGTTTTTGTAGACACTGGTGCTAGCTAGTGGTTTAATTGTTATTTTTTGGAAACTGGTGATTATTTTATTAGTTTTTGGTTAATTTTTTAATTGTTGTTTGTTTTGTTCTGTGTACGGCTGGGAATTTATACAGTGCCCCCTCTATGGAACCTCTCAAAGGTTGTTTAGTTTCTGGTTTTGTTTCAGGGAAAGCAGGATCTTTCTCGGATGTCCAGATGGGTAAAACAGGTCAGTATTGAAAAGTCATTAATTAGTAATTAAATAATAATACAAATTCTTAACTACTTATGTCCTAATCGTTCTGACAGAAGCAGCCCAGGATACTTGATTGTATGATGATGATGGTTGGTGAGGATCATGATGATAATGATAATGATGATTAAGGTGATGATTATAATGATGATTATGATGACGGTGATGATGAAGACAACGACTATGATGATGATGACGACGATGATGAAGAGGACGTCGACGGTGATGATGGTGACGACGACAGTGGTGATTTTGTTGCAAATTATGATGATGACTCCAACTGAAATAATGCAGATTGTGATGATGATGACACTGACTTCATTTGTTGTGTCTAGCAAATAAGATTCAAACGATAAATGATTTCTTGTTCGATACACATCTGGACAATCTGAACCTCTTCAAAGTCCAGAGATACTGCGAGCGAAGCATGATCGCAAAGAAGGTCAGAGTCTTCAAGAAATTGTTGTTGTTTGCCCTCTAAGAACTTTAATAGCACTGGTTTAACCAGGGACAGATCTAACAATCTGCGACACGTAGGTCCAGATGTTTGTTTATCTGTCCCTGATACTTATGTTCCAAAGCTTTAACTTAATATCAGTCCGCAAGTTATTGGTTACCATACTCAAATAAAATATCAAGTTGTATACAATGTAAAATGTATAAAAATATATGAGAACACAGTGTTCAGACATAATAGACAGATTTATGCACACAACAGTAACAAAAATTTATAGCTGTCAATTATTGGTTCGCAGCATCAGAAAGTTTGAGAAGCACTCGTATTGAAGACAGAACTAGGATTGTTTTCATGCCCATAGCTAAATGGGGAGCATCAGTGGATTTTCCCCAGAAGGGTAATTTTGCTGAACTAGCGCGCAGATGCTTTGCGATAACGATGTAGTTATTGAAGTATTGCATTAAAATATTTAATTGATTCTTTGGCTTATTTTATCGGCTTATGTTCAGATGTTTTAAATTTTTGCTATTTTCTTTATGTGCTTTCAGCTTCATGGATTTATCGAGAAGTACCATGGCCAAGTTAACACATCTGGTACGTACCTGCTTTCGTTTTCGAGAGGCAAAACTGCATCGGTTTTATTTTTAAACGGATTCGTGTATTTACAGAATGATGTGCCTTTCACGAGTCTTCTTCTAGCAACTGCGTTGAGTGCCTCCGATGATTCTCTCTTGAAATGGCGCTATATAAATTTGCAATTACCATTGTCATTATTACCAGTGAGATGAGGAGCCTATGGTGTGCAATTGAAAAGTGTTTGTGGAGAGACGTTGACAATGTGCACCATGGTGTGCGCTGTGCCATAGGCTCATCCCTGTTTGACATGGTTTTAGTCGTTTTAGAGGAAATTGTGTTTTAATATTATCTAATTTATCTTCCAAGTTTTTTTTTCTTTTTGCTTTGCTTTAAAAAGGATCCTTCGGGGACTTCAACATTATTTAAAGTGCAGAATTGTCTGGAATGGACCCTATTCATCTAGGTCCAAGTTGGTGAAAGTATCCCTAAAGGTCACCACGTTGAAATGCTGGATAGTATGCGCAACGTGTTGCAACAGAAAGGACATGTCACGCATGTCCCCTGTAACAGTGCTGAGCATCTGCCTAGAGAAGAAAGGATGACCAAGCCCTTGTTTTAAATAGAGTCCATTTGTTTATGCTTCTTAAACCTGAATTAGCAAGAGCAGTTTTTTTCAAGGAAATGGTTTTAAATTTTATTTTCTGACTTGGTTATTGTTTTTCGAAAGCCGAGAAGAAGAAAGAAAACACCGAACCGACGACTTGGGCATTGTCTAATTTCCTTACAGAAATAAACCAGTCGAAGGAGAGTAGTCATTCAGCAGAAAGTAAGTTGATGGCTGTTAAATATAATAACATGTTTATTAATTACTTTAACATTGATAGGTAATTGTAATCAGAGATTTATATAGCCCCACTTCCAGGGAGACTCATCAGAGGTAAGTAAGTAAGTAAGGTGCTCCAGAAGTGAGAGCACAAACCATGATCGGACGGAGGGGTGTCAAGCGTTTAGCAAAATGAAGCGAAGAAATGTCGAGAAGCTAAGGTTAATACAAATTGCAAGGCAGCTTATTCCAGATATTTGGACCGACAACAAGACGTTTATGCTGGGCCACAGAAGTTTGGGAGGGCAGAGTAAATATTAATCAAAAATAAATGGTGGTGGTGGTGGTGGTGGTGGTGGTGGTGGTGGTGGTGGTGGTGGTGGTGGTGGTGGTGGTGGTGGTGGTGGTGGTGGTGGTGGTGGTGGTGGTGGTAAAGTGGTGGTGGTGGTGGTGGTGGTGGTGGTGGTGGTGGTGGTGGTGTGGTGGTGGTGGTGGTGGTGGTGGTGGTGGTGGTGGTGGTGGTGGTGGTGGTGGTCAAAGATAATGATCATGATGATGATAATGGTTTGATGTGATGATGATGATGATTGTTACCAGTATCACTTTAAGGTGATTGCCTGATTGATTGATTGACTATTGATTGAATTACATTGATTGATTTCAGATGAAGACAAGCGTCAGGATACGAGCGTGACAGAAGAGTCGCAAGTAGCCATGTCGTCACCACTGATGCACATCGAAGGATTACTTGAAGCGCTAACGAATGCCGACAAAGATGGCCGCATTGTCGTCAACAAACTAGGTTGGATCATGAAACTCACCCTTCATCTAATTATCTTCATCTAAATATCTTCATCTAACTATTTTCATCTAAATATCTTCATCTAACCATCTTCATCTAATTATCTTCATCTGACTATCTTCATCTAACTATTTTCATCTAAATAACTTCATCTAACCATCTTCATCTAAATATCTTAATCTAACTATTTTCATCTAAATATCTTCATCTAACCATCTTCATCTAAATATCTTCATCTAACTATTTTCATCTAAATATCTTCATTTAAATATCTTCATCTAACCATCTTCATCTAAATATCTTCATCTAAATATCTTCATCTAACCATCTTCATCTAAATATCTTCATTTAACCATCGTCGTCTAACTATCTTCATCTAACTATCTTAATCTAACTATCTTCATCTAACTATCTTCATCTAACTATTTTCATCTAAATATCTTCATCTAACCATCTTCATCTAATTATCTTCATCTGACTATCTTCATCTAACTATTTTCATCTAAATATCTTCATCTAACCATCTTCATCTAAATATCTTCATCTAACTATTTTCATCTAAATATCTTCATCTAAATATCTTCATCTAACCATCTTCATCTAAATATCTTCATCTAACTATTTTCATCTAAATATCTTCATTTAAATATCTTCATCTAACCATCTTCATCTAAATATCGTCATCTAAATATCTTCATCTAAATATCTTCATCTAACCATCTTCATCTAAATATCTTCATTTAACCATCGTCGTCTAACTATCTTCATCTAACTATCTTAATCTAACTATCTTCATCTAACTATCTTCATTTAACCATCGTCGTCTAACTATCTTCATCTAACTATCTTAATCTAAATATCTTCATTTAGCCATCGTCGTCTAACTATCTTCATCTAACTATCTTCATCTAACTATCTTCATGTAACTATCTTCGTCTAACATTCATACGAATTGTGATAACCTTTTTCTCTTTCAGAGACTTTAAGCAAATCTTCCGTTAAGTTTCTGCTGCTCAACCCGGCTGTTCATTTTGCTGAAGTCTTATCCGAAGCTCGATCCGTCATCATCGCCGGTGGAACAATGCAACCAGTCAGTTAAGTTCTCAGTCCAGACTTCTCAGATCGGTGCTATATAAATTCTTTTATATGCGCTATATAAATAGTCTTTGCGTTACAGTACGCATTGCTTGGAACTATGTCTGCCTGCCTGCCTGCCTGCCTGCCTGTCTGTCTGTCTGTCTGTCTGTCTGCCTGCCTGCCTGCCTGTCTGTCTGTCTGTCTGTCTGTCTGTCTGTCTGTCTGTCTGTCTGTCTGTCTGTCTGTCTGTCTGTCTGTCTGTCTGTCTGTCTGTCTGTCTCACTCTGATTATGTTACATCTTTACTTATGAGGAGCAGGGGTTAAATTTTAAGCAAATCTTCAGACATTGCTATAAATAGATATTTCTGTGTGTGGATCGGATGCACTACATTACATCTGTCTGTCTGTCTGTCTCTGCTGTCTATCTCTGTTTGTCACCACGTACTGCACCTTTCAGTGCCTCTCAGTAGTATTGAACTAGATCTTTATATATCTAACAGATCTAAACAAATGACGATACTATTTCACCCTCTTTTTAGTAAGAAGCATTTCTTGTGCTTCAGCTGAAACGGTTTTCAACGCTACCTCTTATTTATTGCGAATTTAGTTTTTCATTTTGATCTTTCGTATTTTGAAAGGTGTCTGAGTTCAAAGATCAGCTTCTCTTCGCGACCGGCCTCAAACCAGAGCGAATTCTAGAATTTTCGTGCGGTAAGTTAACAGCGGTCAACGTGCATTCATTTTAATATCAATTTGTTGATGCCATTTAAATCTAAACTTAAAACTCGTCTGAAGTAATCATTCATTCATTCATTCAGAGGAATTGTTGTGCCCTTAAAAGATACCTACTCGGAGGTGCTTCCAGCCCAACTCTGGCGATAAGAACAGTTTTCTGTATCCTGACGTCTGATTTCCATAACCTGTCTGATTTCAACTAGGCTTCTGCGACAGATTGCGATGTTTGACAACAGTTTCACTTGTTTCACAACCACTGATTGAAGCCTGTGCATTTTGATTACGGTGTTATAGAGGTCATTTGATTTAATTACTTGTGATTAGTTTACAAAATGATTATGATATTATTATATTAATCATAATCATTATAATAATCATGTTAATGATCCTTAATATCATTACTGACATTGTAATTGTTGATGACATCATCATCACTGTACTTGTCTTGATGATACTCAAAGTTGTTGAACATGTTTGAAGGCCATATTATCTCTGCCGACCAGTTGCTACCGATTGCGATGGCCAGAGGTTCGTCTGGTCTAGAGTTGGACTTCACCTACCAGTCCCGTGCCACTCCCGAAATGGTAAGTGGTGGTCATGCACTCCAAATGTTTCAAAGATCAATTATTATGTTATCTTACCATGCCTTACCTTACTTTACCATGCTTTGTCTTGTTAATAAGCATTTATCTTTGTCATACCATGCTATGTCTTATCTTACCATGCCGTATCTTACCATGCCTTACCTTACCATGCCTAACCTTACCATGTCTTATCTTACCATGCCGTATCTTACCATGCCTTACCTTACCATGCCTAACCTTACCATGTCTTATCTTACCATGCCTTATCTTACCATGCCTTACCTTACCATGCCTTATCTTACCATGTCTTATCTTACCATGCCATATCTTACCATGCCTTATCTTACCATGCCTTACCTTACCATGTCTTATCTTACCATGTCTTATCTTACCATGCCTTACCTTACCATGCCTTATCTTACCATGTCTTATCTTACCATGCCATACTTTACCATGCCTTACCTTACCATGTCTTACCTTACCATGTCCTTACCTTACCATGCCTTATCTTACCATGCCTTATCTTACCATGCCATACCTTACCATGCCTTATCTTACCATGCCTTATCTTACCATGCCTTACCTTACCATGCCTTACCTTACCATGCCTTGTCTTACCATGCCTTACCTTACCATGCCTTACCTTACCATGCCTTACCTTACCATGCCTTATCTTACCATGCCTTACCTTACCATGCCTTATCTTACCATGCCTTTTCTTATAAATGAGCATGTACCATGTCTTACCATGTCTGACTTTACCATGTCTTGTTGCTTTAATTAGGATTTAACTTTGTTTTACAATACTCCTTTGCATAACCTATTCCCAAACTCTACAGATCTTCTTTCTTGTTCTCCTCCATCCAGATGGATGAGCTGGGAAGAGTTGTATACAATGTCAGCAACGTTGTTTCCGGTGGAATAATCTGCTTCTTTCCATCCTACGAATACGAGAAGACGGTCTACGCCCACTGGGAACAGGCCGGGTTTCTCCAGAAAATCGGAGCCAGGAAAAAGGTAGAGGCTGTTTGTTGATGTTTGGAAGCAGATAAGCTACCAGAATATGTTTGTGTCAGATTATACTTTTAACAGTGTCAGATGTAGTTATTAACAGTATCAGATTGTACTTTAACAGTGTCAGATTGTACTTTAACAGTGTCAGATTGTACTTTTAACAGTGTCAGATTGTACTTTTGACAGTGTCAGATTGCACTTTTAATAGTGTCAGATTGTACTTTTAACGGTGTCAGATTGTACTTTTAACAACGTCATATTGTACTTTTAACATTAAGCATATATGACATTAAAACAGTGGGGCCATTTTTTTTAATGACTCAAATGCCAGCTGAATGTTTTGAGCATTCATCTTGTGAATCAGAGGTTTTGGGTTCAAGTCTCCTCTGTTACGGTTACTGTGTGATGACCTTGAACTAGACCTTCTCACTCAGCTGCTCAGAACATCAAATAATGTAACAAAATGTAACAAAATTATATAGCACATTTCAAGCCCCACCAATAGCACTTTACAAATAATACATGTACTTAATTATGAGTTAGCAGCTCTGAATAAATGCAGAAATAATTTTTTTTCATTACATTACATTGTAGATATTTCGCGAACCGAAACAGGCAAACCAGGTCGACAAGATGCTACAGGAATACACGCTTTTTATCCAGGTGATAAGGCGTGTTATTTTCATTGTGTTGCTCTAGCGATGTGATCAGCAAGAGACTTCAGTTGTGATAACAGCGCTATATTAAATGCTTCGATTGAACGAGATTAGAAAACATGGTAGACTAGTCTACGTGCCCCTGCACATCATTCCACTTAACACGAAATGGTGTTATGTCTTCATTGCTATTAACTAATGCACCATGCTAGTTGAAGTACTGTAGTGTAGTTTTAAATACTGACTTTTCACCATTATCCATTTTGACGTGCACTGTATTGTAAAGCATTTTCCTCCGACAACTTCTAATTGACTAGTCCACGCTGTAACAGTCTTGACTTATGTAATTTTTTTCTGTCACTTGCAGAGGCATGCTCCAATGAAGAAGTCGCAGTTCGATGGAGCCGTTCTATGCAGCGTCGTCGGTGGCAAGATGAGCGAAGGAATCAACTTTTCCGATGAGCTCGGAAGGTACGAGTTTACGAAGAGATTAATCCCTGAACCTTATGGAAAGCTCTTGGAACTTGTGGCTAACCGACTGTTTCATATGGTGCAGCCATGGACAACCATATGGTGTAACCATGTCAGTGATGTGATGCCAAGCTGTTCTGTCCTTAGATGTATGAAGGTCAAAGTTCAGGCATGTTCCCCCTTTACCGTACATAACTGTAAGTGTAATTGCAGATTTATGGAGCTCCTATTCTAGTGTGAGACTCTGATGAGGCGCTATATAAATCTTCTAGGATCACGTTAAGAAAATGACCATGTGGTCCTTGGTTAGGCCGATCTAGTACCACACGGTCCTGTGGACCTTGATGCTCAAATCCTCTGGTCCTATGTTGGCCAATAGGGAAAATGAAAGGGAAATGAGCGCCTTCCTCGTCTATGTTGCATGATGTGACCTGGAACATTCAAAATATAAACAAATGATGTGTTTTTGTTGGGAAGGTGTGTGATTATGATTGGATTGCCGTACCCGAACGTTCGATCTCCTGAACTCAAGGAAAAGATGGACTATCTCAACGCAAACATGGTAATGTTTACTCTCATCAACCAAGCACTAACACCAAGCACTTTGAGGACTTCCTAATATACACTTGATAAAAGTCCAGATCCATACATACATACATACAACTTCATTTCACACAGCTCATTTTTTCTAACTGTTGTAAATTTTTGAAGCAGCTGATATCAATAAATGGCAATCAGTGGATGAAATAGTGGCTGTTCGTTTGTAGCAGTGCGTAAAGTACTCAGAAGTGTCAACTGCACGCTCTTGCTCAAACTGTTAGGCCTAAACTTTACCTGACCTGGCAAGTAAAATTTCAGATATTAAAAATGAAAAATGTGTGTAATTGACTTGAGCTAAAATCTCTCAAAATTCATACTACACACTGCACATCCAGACAAGTCAACCTCACACTCCAGACAATGTCAGTTGCACACTTTGTGTGAGAAAACACACTATTTTAGACCTTGGTTTGTAGTGGATTTATAGTTTGCTTTTGCATCTGAACAACATGTCTGTGGGGCTGTTATGTTGGTTGAGTAAAATTTCTGATGATGTATTTATTTGTTTCCAGCCGCGGTCGTCAGATGGAAATAAGCTTCCGGGCCAAATTCACTTTGAGAATCTGTGCATGAAGGCTGTCAACCAAAGCATTGGTCTGTATTATCTTGCCTTCATTGTCTTTGGTTAAGTGACAATGCTATGCTTTAATACATAGGGCCTACATATGGTCATACTTACAAAATTACACATACATATTCATACCTACTTGCATAAACAAACCTACATATGCTCATGCATACATACATATTACATACATTCATATATAAACATTTGCACACATACATTCATACATACATACACATTTACATACACACCTCTACATTTACATACATACATACAAAAATACATGCACAAATACATACATACACATAAAGTGCATACATAAGTGCATGCGCTGAAGCCTTTTGATTTCGAAATTTTATATACCTCCAAAATAAGTTAGAATAATCAAAGTGAGAGGAGACAAGATTCATGCATACATACGCACTCCTACATGAACATACATACATGTACATGTATGTACGTACATTCATACTGAGTACATACATACGTATGAACGTAACTACATACATACATACAATTGTATGTATGACATTGTATGTATGTACATACATTCATGCTGACATGATTAGACATGTACATAACTACATATACATGCATATATGTACTTAAATTCTTATGAATTTGTTTGCATACACACAAACATAATGACATGTTTTCTGGTTCATTGATGATATAGGTCGGGCCATTCGTCATAAGGACGATTTTGCTGCAATTCTACTTCTCGACCATCGCTACATGCGTGCCAGCGTCAAATCAAAACTCCCCGGATGGATCAACGAAAGACTACAAGTCATCGAAAGATTTGGACCGGCGTTTGCCAGTATTCGAAAGGTTAGCGTTTTTGCAACTGTTGCTTTTCATAATAATTGTTATTATTTCTATTGTTTTTGCTATTTTATTCCTCAAGTTTGATGTGATCCCTAAGGAACAACTCAGCTGTTGTTGTTTTATGCCCATTGTTGCATGGATCCCTTAGGATTATTGCTCTGTGTATTATTATATTTTTATTATAATAAAGTTAAATAATAATAATAATATTCTTTACTGAAACAATCTGGTTGACAAACCGCAACCGGTTACAGTTACAGTTATGCAATTGAAACAATTCACAAGAACACAAATGACAGAAGACATAAATCTTAACTACTAACAGAACAGACAGCCTGCAATACACGGCGCTAATAGCAGCCTACAAAGCATGTCCGCCTATGGGACTAGATCTCAGTACCTCTCGCTCTCAATGCCAGTGTGTTATCCAATGCGCTATTTGGCCCCGTTTTATTTGGGTTGGTGTGCCTTTGGCGATGTTTGTTTGCACAAAGTTGCTTTGAGCAGAAACAGTGGCTCTTTGGAAGTAAACAAAATGGCTGGCCATCCACTCTCATATGCCAAGAACAAGAAAAAGAAGGCGGGACACTCAAGCCACTCTGTTGTGTCTGCTTTGGAACATGTCCAGTCTTAAACCTATGATCATTCTAGTGTAGTGAAATTTTCTTTGCAGTCTTATCTTGATCTAATCATGTCATTTTCTTTGCTTAGTCTTATCTTGATCTAATCATGTCATTTACTTGTATCTTGATCTAATCATGTCATTTTCTTTGCATACTTGTATCTTGATCTAATCATGTCATTTTCTTTGCATACTTGTATCTTGATCTAATCATGTCATTTTCGTTGCATACTTGTATCTTGATCTAATCATGTCATTTTCTTTGCATACTTGTATCTTGATTAGATCAATTATTGATTAGATGATTAGATGTCATTTTCGTTGCATACTTGTATCTTGATCTAATCATGTCATTTTCTTTGCATACTTGTATCTTGATTAGATCAATTATTGATTAGATGATTAGATGTCATTTTCCTTGCATACTTGTATCTTGATCTAATCATGTCATTTTCTTTGCTTATTGTTAATCTAATCATGTGTCATTTTCTGTTTTAGTTCTTCAATGATCGAGCTGTGGAGCGAGCCGTGAAGATTGAACCGTCCTGATACCCTGCTTGATTTTTGCTGTACATTATGAATTATTGGCTCAGAATTTAGATTCATGGATGTGTTTTGATTTCACAATGAGCCCAAAATTGGTCCAAAATGACGTTGCATGGGGCAGCTTTTGGATCGAAGTTGCTCTAAAAAGACAGTTTGCCTTGACATGTGATAGAAATACGAGTTGATTCAGACTGTTTTTTACTGTTTTTGCGCTTTTGAACTGCTTAGAGAACGCCAAACTTTAATTGCTCATCCGATCTGGTGCTTTCTTAACTTAGTTTTTTTAGGGCACTGTGACTTAACGTGATGGCAGATTGGCTTAGCCCTGTAATGTGCATAATATGTTGAAGTCGCTGCACACTTATGTACCTGCAGCAAATTCTTTATGTTGCAATTCCTTGCTGCTATTGCTTGATGTTTTGTCACTTATAGTGCTACATAAAATGAAAAAAATACTGCTTTCACTGGTGGTGAGTGAACTGTGATCTTACTGTGTCTGACCCACACAATCTTTGCTTAGCAGTTTTGTGATGATTGAACTGACGTTGCCGCTGCATTTTGTGTGTGTAAGGATTGAGATGCATTTCGCATTTTTGAATAATTCTCACTAGGAATTTGATTTTTAAAATAAAGTTTCTAAATGTGAATTGTATTGTATTGTATCTATCAATTTATAGATACAATACAAGAATTATGCAGAGTTCAGTTATAACTAACCAGTAAACATACATGTACAGTATCTACACTTACAAAGGCATGGACTTAGGAAAGTTCTCTCCTACTGAAACCTTCAAAATCCGCGAATTCTTCTTAAGCTCGCCTGTTATCCAATGATGAATGCAAGATTATCTTCTTTAACATTAGCCCATCTTTTATAACGTTTGGCCCATATCTAATAACATTTGGTCCATTTTTATAACATTATCCTATCTCTATGACACTAACACATCATTTATAGCATTAGCTGATCGTTTATAACGGCGCATCTTTTTATAACATTGGGCCCATCTGTTATAACATTTGGCCCATCTGTTATAAAAGAAATTTATATTGTGCCCCTTCAAATCTCCATTCAGACTCAGAGGCGCTCCCTATGGGGCCTACCAGGCTAAAGCTAAGCGGGGAAAAGCAGTTGTATAACACAATTTATTCAATTGAGTCAACAAACGAATAATATATCGGTAAATGCTGAATGAATTACTAAACCAATCAACCACCCGATGCAAATTGTCACCGTAATGGGTTCATCCAGTTTCTTGGACCATTTGGGGGTCCATAGCTTACAAGATCAATAACGAAGGCGGACCCGTCCCTAGGAATACGCTGAATACGCAAGCGCGTAGGGCCCCCGCGATTCCGCCGAAAGTTATGGGCCCCCAAAATACCATTTGCGACGGCGGAGGAGGTTGGTGTCGACGGCGGTGGAGGTTGGTGGCGACGGTGGTGGAGGTTGGTGGCGACGGCGGTGGAGGTTGGTGGCGAAGGCGGTGACGGTGGAGGCGACGGCGGAGGAGGTTGGTGGCGACGGCGGTAGCGAGACGGGTTGGTGTGGCGAAGGCGGTGACGGTGGTAGACGACGGCGGTGAAGGTTGGTGGCGAAGGCGGGGACGGTGGTAGCGACGACGGAGGAGGTTGGTGGCGAAGGCGGTGACGGTGGAGGCGACGGCGGAGGAGGTTGGTGGCGACGGCGGTAGAGGGGTGGTGGCGACGGCGGTTGGTGGTGGCGAAGGCGGTGACGGTGGAGGCGACGGCGGGGACGGTGGAGGCGACGGCGGGGACGGCGATGCGACGGCGGGGACGGTGGAGGCGACGGCGGGGACGGTGGAGGCGACGGCGGTGACGGTGGAGGCGACGGCGGGGACGGTGGAGGCGACGGCGGTGACGGTGGAGGCGACGGCGGGGACGGTGGAGGCGGAGGCGGTGACGGTGGAGGCGACGGCGGCGACGGTGGAGGCGAAGGCGGGGACGGTGGAGGCGACGGCGGGGACGGTGGAGGCGACGGCGGGGACGGTGGAGGCGAAGGCGGGGACGGTGGAGGCGACGGCGGGGACGGTGGAGGCGACGGCGGGGACGGTGGAGGTGGAGGCGTGGAGGCGACGGCGGGGACGGTGGAGGCGACGGCGGGGACGGTGGAGGCGAAGGCAGGGACGGTGGAGGCGACGGCGGGGACGGTGGAGGCGACGGCGGGGACGGTGGAGGCGACGGCGGGGACGGTGGAGGCGACGGCGGGGACGGTGGAGGCGAAGGCGGGGACGGTGGAGGCGACGGCGCGACGGTGGAGGGCGGGGACGGTGGAGGCGACGGCGGTGACGGTGGAGGCGACGGCGGGGACGGTGGAGGCGACGGCGGTGACGGTGGAGGCGACGGCGGGGACGGTGGAGGCGAAGGCGGGGACGGTGACGGCGTGGACGGCGGGGACGGTGGAGGCGAAGGCGGGGACGGTGGAGGCGACGGCGGGGACGGTGGAGGCGAAGGCGGGGACGGTGGAGGCGACGGCGGTGACGGTGGAGGCGACGGCGGGGACGGTGGAGGCGAAGGCGGGGACGGTGGAGGCGACGGCGGGGACGGTGGAGGCGACGGCGGGACGGTGGAGGCGACGGCGGGGACGGTGGAGGCGACGGCGGTGACGGTGGAGTCGACGGCGGGGACGGTGGAGGCGACGGCGGGGACGGTGGAGGCGACGGCGGGCGGGGACGGTGGAGGCGACGGCGGGGACGGTGGAGGCGAAGGCGGGGACGGTTGAGGAGGCGACGGCGGGAGGCGCGACGGTGGAGGCGACGGCGGGGCGGTGGAGCGACGGCGGGAGTGGAGGCGACGGCAGTCGAGCTTACGAAGGAGTTTCCTCAAATTCAAGTGACGAGACATTTGTCTGTTTTTACCTTCACTTTAATTGACCGGTCTGCCTTTTCATTTATTTTCGCATCTTCCCATATATGCCTATTCATGTACCATGTACATCAAGATTATTATTAGGCCTATTATTATTATTATTAAGGAGTTTTTATATAGCGCCCCTTCAAGGTAATCTACTCAGAAGCGCTCCCAGTTATGTGCAGGTCTGTAGTCGTTACCAGCTGAATGCAGTGCCGGCGCTATGATATAATGTTACTTGAGCCCTCTCCCAGTATGAGAATTGTTAAAAAATAACGGGGGGGGGTAGACGTTGATTCTTGCACAGTTTGGGCGTGAAACCTAGACTTTACTGTGGGATCCTAAGGAAGAATAGGGGGTTGAACCCAGAGGCGAAAATCTATACATAACTTTGGGGAAAAGATTATATGCGGGTTTTTTTTTTGGGGACAGAAGCTTAAGTAAGTAAGTAAGAATATTCTTTATTGAGAAGCACTAGCAAACGCACAGCACTGTACATGGCAAGATTAATACATTCAAACAAAAACAAACAAATTTATATATATACAAGCAAAGAATTGAATGGGAGAAGTTATTTTATATCAGGGGAACATAGGGGAGGAAGAGTTAGGGCTAGTCACAGAGGGAAAATTAAGAACTTAAATAGACTGATTTATTGAAAACAAAAGTCAAAACTTGGGGGACAGTCCCCCCATAATTTACGCCACTGGTTGAACCCCAACCCTCTGACAATTCTCACCCTGCCTGTCCCCAAAAAGAGCATTAGGCCTACTTGAGGCCCCAATAACTAAAAAATTACAAAATACACTGCAAACAAGTCACAAATAGGCATAATGACCAGCTAAATTTGGAGACCCCTTACAAACTTGAGCCCACATTCCAATCGGGGGTTTCGGGGTGCCTTTAACTGTTGCCTTCAGCTCTGGCTGAACGCAACAGCAAGCAGCACAGCTGTAATCCAGTCTTCTCAAGCAGTCTATGCGTTCTACTTCCTGCTTGATAAATGCATCGGTTTAAAAGTCTTAGAAGAAAGTCTTCAAGAGTAGGCTATATACACGTAAATGTAATAAATATACAGGTTCATCAGACTGCGATATCAGCCAGCCAAGCTCATGACTCACATGCGCTCGCTGTATAGCACTGGAATGATATGAATGTATGTGATATCATTATAATGTTATGTACATCTCAGAAAATTCTCAGCGCTCACAAAAGCCGCGTCAGGGACACCAGCTTATCCACCGGCGCTATATCAAATCAAGTCCGCTATTATAGCCAGGTTGTTTTGTTCGTTTCGGTGCCAGGTCAGAAACCGGGGAGGGGTCAAGCCGAGGAGACAGCATGGCGCTACGGTGAAAATCGTCGATGATGGTGGTCGTGGGGTGGCGCAGTTATAGAGAATTATGAACGGAATGAAAGAAGAAGTAGTTGAGTTTCCGCCGCGTACGTGTGGCAGGAGGCTAGGACCCGAGAGCCATCAGATCCTTGTAGCCTGGAATGAGTCCGAGTACCCAGGTGATGAGGTTCTGCGTTGGACTTGACGCGGTTGACGCGAAGTTCTGGATGATCTCCTCCGAGTAGAACACACCTGTTGAAGAAAATCCACAACTCAATTACACATGAAGCTTCTTAAATAATAACTTTCATCTTGAGAAACAATAGCTTTATTATCTTACTGTTTTGTTATTAGGTCTATTATAGTACCAGTGCACTTATCTATTCCATAGCGAAATTGTCATAATCGTTTGTATCGTCAACATCGTCATCGACGTTAATGTAATGTAATGTAATGTAATTAGTAATTTATATAGCGCCGCTCACAGCCGAGGCCATTCAGTAGCGCTCCCAGTGCGAGAACCCCGAGAGAAGAAATATGTTTTAAGGAGAGAGAGAGATGAAGACAATGATCCAGAAAGGAAAGTCTCACGCAAAGTGAAGTGAAGGGCATTCTATAAAGAGGTCCCAATGATGGCAAAGGATCGAGTTTGAGCAATCGTAGTCCTAGCTCGTGGGACAAAGAAGTCAGATCGGTCCAGAGATCGTAAAGGCCGATGAGAAGATGCAGAAGAGGAGGACGAATGACATCCCTGAGGTATTTTGGAGCAAGTCCCAGTTTGGATTTGAGGACCAAAGCAAGAACTTTAAACTGAATGCGGTCAGAGAGAGGAAGCCAATGCAGTTGGTTAACCATGAATGATGATATATGGGAGTATTTAGGAAGGTGAGCAATCAATCGAGCAGCAGTATTGAGAACAGATTGAATAGGGTATAGACGGACCTTGGGAAGACCAATAAGTAGGGAGTTGCAATAATCAATTCTGGAACAGACAAATGCATGGACAATGGATGCCATGGTAGAGAATTATGAACAGATCTGCGAATAACCCTGAGACGCCGTAGGTGAAAGTAAGAGGATCGTGTAAGGTTGGTTACATGACGTTAGGCCTACGTTAATGGAAAAAACGAATATTCTATTATTCTATGGTAACAACAACATCATCACCATCATCTGCATCCTCATCGTTAGCAATAACATCATCAACACCACACCATCATCATTATCATGACCATTGACCATCACATCCAACAACACCATCATGATCATCGTTGTCGTCATCATCATCATTCATCATCATTCAGGGAAACTGCTGAACTGATCGTAATCTCGTGATATCGAGACCCATATTCCCAGACTGAATCCGTATAAAACCCATATGGGTCAGGGACGTAACCAGGAAAAAAATTCGTGGGGTTTTAGTTTTCGGGGTTTCCATTGGACATAGTCGTAATTTTCTAAATTTTTAGTGTTTTTTTAGCAGTAATGCATTTATTTGGGGGGGTTGAAGTGAACCCGTAAAACCACCCCTAAATATGCCCATGATATCATTTATATGGGTCCCTTCTAAGAAAGATAAGTCGCACGAAACATCTTATTCACAGGCGCTCAGTCAAAAAGTAAACGCTAGGCAGGTTCAATATATCAGTGTATTCTATTCTACACCAGTAAACAAAGAATACTATTAGCCAAACAAACAAAAGCAAGGTCCTCATTAGATAACTATCTGTCTGTCTGTCTGTCTGTCTGTTTGTCTGTCTCTGTCTCTGTCGCTCTCTCTCTCTGTCTCTCTCTCTCTCTGTGTCTCTGTGTGCTCTGTCTCTCTGTCTCTGTGTGTCTCTCTGTCTCTGTCTGTCTCAATCGATCGATCGATTGATTTACTGATGATTGATTATTGATTAGAAACCAGATCCCTAATATAACAGTAGCCAAGCCAATTTCCTGTCTTACCGGCGACACTGGCCGTCATATAGCAGGCGAAGTTGGCCTCAACGAAAACTCGACCCATCATCGACACCATGAGTTTCACCCGCTGCGGACAGATGGCGTACCAGACCCCGACTGCAATGGCCAGGGTTGAGATGCTCGAAAATCCACACATGGCGTAGGTCACCAAGGCAACGGACCGATCCTTCAACACCAACAACAAAATAATCTATGCAAAGGGCGTCATATAAATTATTAAGGAGTTTTTATATAGCTCCCCTTCAAGGTGATCTACTCAGAAGCGCTCCCAGTCCAATCACGTCTAAGCAAGACAAGTGTTAATTAGCAACGAATGTAGTGGTGTGACCCCCTATAGGCACTAGACGGAGTGCAACAGGAGCCCATTCCAGGTCCTCTAGGCAGTATGGGAATTGTAAAAAAATAACTGGAGGGTTAGACGTTGATTTATGAACACTTTATTACGCCACAGAGGCAGAACAACAACTAAACAATACTAAAATGAGAAAAAGAAAAGAAACATCGAGCATTAATTATAGTCCAGAAAGCATCAATTATAGACCACAAAAGCTCAGCTCAGTGTACACAAGTCATCAAACTTATTATACAATTATTGTGTAATGGCATCATGTTTCTTCATGAATACCGAGGCAAGTCAATCATCATTATGGAAATTGTCTAATAGGAATGTCCAAAACATATTATAAAGGGCATCATTTTCAGAATAGATTAAATGGAAATACAGTATACAACGGCGTAATTTCGCCAGGAAAGTGAAATTCAGCCTACCCAGTCCATTAATGAAACTTTTAACACTTTCCCATTTATTAAACCCAAATATAAGACGATACACAGAATTCCAGCATACATTTAATTCATTAGATAGTCTTGCTGATTTATGTGCAGTTTGGGTGTGAAATGGAGACTTTACTATGGGATCCTAAGAAAGACTGGGGGGTTAATTATCACGTTTGATCGTTGTTGTGATCCTTATAATCTGTAGAATAGAGTCTGCGATGTCTCTCTCTCTCTCCCTCTCCCTCTATGGTTGTGACCAGGTTGTCTCTCCCTCTCTGTCTCTGCCTCTTTCTTTCTCTTTCTCTCTGTCTGTCTGTCTCTCTCTCTTCCTCTCGGTCTCTCTCTTCGTAATCTGCCTCTGTCCCTCTCACTCTCTATAGTTCTTTCCATCTCTGTGTGTGTCTCTATTTCTCTCTGTCTCTCTGTCTGTATCTCACCGATAGTAGTCCGGCAGCCTGTGATTTGCCGAGCTCCTGGTAGGCGAGTACTTCCGTGGCGAACAGCTTGATGCCCATGAGTTTCGCTGCCTCCTGACAATCGTTGTACTCGATGCCGATGATGTAAGCCATCGGCCACATAATATACGAACACATCAACTGCACACAGACAGACACACAGCCATGAATTATTAATAACATATTCAGTCACGTGTACTATACAGTTGCAACTCTTAGTCAGACATGTTACCTGTTAGAAGAGGCACTTGAGTGGCGCTATATAAATGTTCAGGTACATATAGGGTTCTGGATAAGAACATACAATTAATTAATTAAGACCATGTAATTATTGTCTATTATGTGATTAAGACAACGGAACATATATGAAATCGACTTGTTCAAGAGAATCCCTTTCGTTTTAGACTCGCTGTTGCCAAAGCATATCTTATAGACAATACTTTTTTACGGTTAGGCATAGACACATATTGTAATTTTAGAAGGAAAAAGAAACAAAGGCAGACCAAGTCTACTGCGCTGGATAGACAAATATAAATGAGGACATAACATCACTTGGACTAACACTGAGACAAGCAGTGGACTTGACAAATGACCGAAGACGATGGAGATAATTTATTCGTACCCGTCGCCGCCAAATAGCTAACGTGAAGACAACTATCAGCATTGTGATAGTTAAGTATAAAATAATACACTGCCGTTGATTTTCGTTTCTTGAACTGGCTTCATAACAAATTATAGCCCTCACACGTCGTCAAAAGGTATATCAGCACAGAGCCAACAAGCGGTGGTGACTGTCACGGTGTGTCACTGTCAAGTGGTGGTGACTGTCCACGACACCACCGTTACAATACAAAGTTACAATACAAAGTTACAATACAAAGTTACAATACAAAGTTACAATACAAAGTTACAATACAAAGTTACAATACAAAGTTACAATACAAAGTTACAATACAAAGTTACAATATAAATACAAAGTTACAATACAAAGTTACAATGCAAACTTACAATACAAAGTTACAATGCAAAGTTACAATACAAACTTACAATACAAAGTTACAATGCAAAGTTACAATACAGAGTTAAAATACAAAGTTACCATGCAAAGTTACAATACAGAGTTAAAATACAAAGTTACAATGCAAAGTTACAATACAAAGTTACAATGCAAAGTTACAATACAAACTTACAATACAAAGTTACAATGCAAAGTTACAATACAGAGTTAAAATACAAAGTTACCATGCAAAGTTACAATACAGAGTTAAAATACAAAGTTACAATGCAAAGTTACAATACAAACTTACAATACAAAGTTACAATGCAAAGTTACAATACAGAGTTAAAATACAAAGTTACCATGCAAAGTTACAATACAGAGTTAAAATACAAAGTTACAATGCAAAGTTACAATACAAAGTTACAATGCAAAGTTACAATACAAACTTACAATACAAAGTTACAATGCAAAGTTACAATACAGAGTTAAAATACAAAGTTACCATGCAAAGTTACAATACAGAGTTAAAATACAAAGTTACAATGCAAAGTTACAATACAAAGTTACAATGCAAAGTTACAATACAAAGTTACAATACAAAGTTACAATGTAAAGTTACAATACAAAGTTACAATACAAAGTTACAATGCAAAGTTACTATGCATAGTTACGCTGTTGTCTGCCTTTAATGAAAGCGAGTAGTTCTGGAAGAGTACCTCGAAGCTGAGTTCCGGATGACCGACTCTGGCTCCGATGTAGGATAGCGTTGCATTGATGAAAGCTAAGATGGATAGAAACGCTATGTAGCATCCTCCGACCGTTGCAACCGTCTTCCCAGCCACTGCAGCTCCATTGGCCGCTGCTTCGAACACGTTCACATCATCACTAGACCATAAAAAGACATTAACAGTTACACAGGTCTCAACGACGTCACAAATTAATCGTTTCAATCTTAAAGGAAATGCAAACCGAACTACAACAAGACAAAACAGTCGCCATTAGGGGGGGGCCCGATAGCGCATTGGATAACATCTGGCGTAGAGACCGAGAGGTACCGAGTTCGAGCCCCGGAGTGGCCCGCGGGCTAGGAGATTACATGCTTTGTAGGCTGCTATTAGCGCCGTTGTATTGCAGGCTGTCTGTTCTGTTAGTAGTTAAGATTTATGTCTTCTGTCATTTGCGTTCTTGTGAATTGTTTCAATTGCATAACTGTAAATTGTACCGGTTGCGATGTGTCAACCGGATTGTTTCAATAAAGGAATTATTATTATTTATTATTATTATTATTTATTAGACCATTATACGTTTTTCCGGCCAATCAGACTCTGGCTTACCCTTTCGTTAGCTTTACGTCTTCAATTTCCTTCGTGACGGACTTCTGTGTTTCCGGGTAGTTGAGTTTGCAGATGGCGATCGTAGCAGGAGCAGACATAACAGAAGCCGACAGCAGATGTTGGGGAGGAGCCTAGTAACACAAATACACAGAAGACCACGGTAGAGATACACACGCAGACAAAAGGCAGAGAGAGGCAAACATCGGAACAGAACACAGTAATAAGCAGGCACACAAATACCGGTTATATTACTAATTTAATCTTCACTAGTAAATTATTTAATTACTCATTTAATTTTCAACTTCTGTTTAACTCCACTACAGCCTGTACTCTGGCAGTGCCAGTTCCACCCCTATCAAAAGCCTTGGCAGCCATAAGATGTCGTTAACCGTGCACCATGGAAACTATAGGCCTACTACCACAATTTCTTTATCGCAGGCGTCTTATAAACAAGGCATGAAACGATGTCGCACCAAAACAAACCGTATTCAGACCAACACCGAAATGTCCCGTTCTCAGAGACACAGACGCACCATATATTATGGTGGTTATAAAACAACGGTGGATGGTAACAATGACTAAGTAAAAATTGAAGCCCCATATTCCAATGTGCATATAACTTAGATGAAACGCCCATCTCCCGCACCATGGATCAATTAATTTAAGAATCTGAAGCTGAATTCGAGCAGCAAGGGGAGCCAGTGAATGTTATCAAACATGAAACAGGAGATGCGGGACAAGCGAGGGAGACGGGCTCTTAATTAGTCTGGTCGCTGCAAGCTATTAGAACACTCTGGAGAGGGAAGATACGAACTTCTGGAAGGCCAAACAGGAGAGAGTTGCAGTAATCAATTCGGGACCGAATGAAATGTGTGTGTCTATGGGTGTCATGTGGGTAGCGATGAAGCAGTTGATCTTACGCCAAACAAGACGAAGAGAGCGAAGACGAATCCAGCGACTGTTGCATGGTTTCCGGTCAGCAGACAGTTGAACTCGGACAAGGTCAGTTTGTCCAGATAGTGGCGCAACATCAACATAGTATCCATCTGCAATATATAAGTCAATGATGATAACGACAACGAGGAGGAGGAGGGAGAGGAGGAGGAGGAGGAGGAGGAGGAGGAGGAAGATGGTAATGATCATGATGATCACCATGATTAAATTTATAAGTCAATGATGATAACGACAATGAAGAGGGAGGAGGAGGATGAGGAGGAGGAGGAGGAAGAGGAGGAGGAGGAAGATGGTAATGTTCATGATGATCACCATGATTAAATTTATTATGAAAACTACGATGATGAAATTGTGATGACGACGACGACTATGATGAAATGATGATGAACAAGAATGAGATGATGATGATGACGATGATGATGCTTCATGATGATGATGATGATGATGATGACGATGATGATGACGATGATGATGATGACGATGACGATGACGATGACGATGATGACGATGATGATGATGACGATGATGATGATGATGATGATGATGATGATGATGATGATGATGATGATGATGATGATGCTTTACCCCATCGAGGAAGATGTTGGCAGCGGAGTTGAGTGTTTCTATGGCTGTCGTTCCCATGGTGATCTGCATGAGCCAAGCGATCTTACAAGCGATTAGTTGAGTCAGACCCATGTAATAGAGAATCGACATCACCGCTCCCAAGTACAACAGCAACGGAAGACCCTGCAGTGTTCAAATGACAACCAACAATGAGACATTGAAACAACACCAACAACAACATTAACAACAATGAAAACAATAACATCAACAAAAAGAACAAGAAAAAATGACGACAACAAGAACGACAAGAACATCAACAAGAACAAGAACAGCATCACGACCAAAAACAAGAACAACAACAAGAACATACTCAAGAACACAATCAAGGACAACATCAGGAACCACAACAAAAAGAACAATAACCAACAACAAGAACAACAACAAGAATAACAACAACAAAGGTCATAAGCAGCGCCCAGTTCCCATTTATTGTAAAAAGAATCAGCAACAGTCATTGGCACTCATTGCTAAGTCAAAGTGTAGTAAATCGTACGATGTGTTTGGTTTCATAATTAGTCAAACATCAACATATTCAATTGACGAAAAAATTGGCCAGATGTAGAGGATCTTATTTTACAAGAAACTCGACAGATTTATTCATGCACGAGCAGCAGCAGTCTGCAGAATGCATGGGTGAACTGATCATCGATTAAATAGACTGAAAGATTGAATGGATGAATTGACCATGGATAATTGAATAGATCAGGGATGGCCAACTCGCGGCCCGCGGGCCAAATAGCACGGCCTTGCTAAATAATTTTTTGTCTCATTTTGCACCTACTTACTTGTTGATGTCTAAAACACTAAAAGATTTAGTGAGTTCTGTGACCTAAAGTCTTGCCTACCCATAATGGTAAAATATGAAATAAGATTTCTTTCGAGGCTGTGAGGACAAACATTTTGCGACCCGCTGCGTGCTTATCAACAATCATAGTGGCCCGTAGGTCAAAAAGGTTGGCCACCCCTGGAATAGATGAACTGACCATCCATCGAACGAATGAACAATTATATACATATAAATATATATTATACCCTGTATACATATATATATAAATACGTATATATATTATATATATATATAATGAACTGAGTCACTGACCATGAAGGCGATTGGATGTAGGATGAGGAATGGATCGCCGAAGACAACAGCTTCTCCAGCGAATCCGAATTCAATGAACGCCTGAATGACATCTGCCAACCATTTGATTGCGATGTATCCGTATTCCCAGCGAAGGACAACAATGGCCATCACGATCTGAGCGCAGAATCCCCAGACGATCGGACGCCATCGAATCTGCACAGACAGAAGCATGCAGTCATTTCCATCCGCAATTCTTTTTATTAATTATTATATATTATTTATTAATTATTTATATGTTTGTTCATTTTATATTTTACTAATTAGTTACTTACTTTTCAAATTATTCATTCTATTTTTATTCAATTATTCATTTATACATTTTTAATTATTCATTTTATTTTTATTTTATTATTTTATTTAATTTGTTTAATTAGTCATTTATTTTCATTTTATTACTCATTTTATTTCTATTTCTATTAGGGATCTAAATCAAAGCCACAATCTTTAGACACAAAGCAGCACCAGAATCAACGGCTGCACTCAACAGTGATCGTTACGGTTCATTGGAGCGAATCCAACCACGGTTCATTGCACGGATTCTTACCCGTCCGGGATGCCTGCTGCTGATGTAAAGAATGAGTAGCATGATGATCATGCCGAGCAGAGACTGAAGCTGGATGACTTCGCGAACGACATCGAGACATAAATAGAGGACAAAACCGATCAACAGCGCTGGATATAGAATCCTATAAAGACGAAAACACAACTCAATATGTAAAATGTAAATGCAATTCATTCATTCATTCGGCAATTTATATAGCGCCCCTTCAATTAACTACTCAGAGGCGTTCCCGACTCCAACGCGCCACAAAAGTAGAGTTTTAAATTTAGTGAAGAAAGTTTCAGACAGAGTCCTAGATTCCTAGGGTGTTGACGCAACACCTCTAAAGGAAGACCAATTTGTTAGAAGTCTACCCAGAAAAACAGCTCGAGGAATCTGTGCTTCAGATTTCCATTAACACCGTATCACGAAGTATTCATCAGTCAAAAATGCAACATAATTATGGCTATTCATAGATCAATTCTCACTCATGAATATGCATCAGCCATGCATTTTCTTTTAATGTATCAAATAAATTAGCAAAAAATATAAGTGTTCTGTCACGAATTAAGCATTATCTGACTAAACCTGTTCTTCGACAGTTAGGCTATACTACACGCTGTTTTTTCCTTACTTATCATACTGTAATATCTGCTGGGGCTCAAACTACTCCTCTAGATTAAAACGCCTTGAGACTCTCCATAAACGTGCCATACGTGTGACTTGCTTACTGGGATGGTCTGATAGTACAAAATTAATATTTTAAGAGCACAATATTCTAAAAATGAATGATATTACAAAATATCAAATTGGACTGTTCATGTACTCTTATCATTATGGGCTTCTTCCATCACTGTTTGATAAATATTTCTTTAAAAAAGGGGTGTGGCTATCCATGGACATGATACTAGAGCATCCTGTAAATATCGATCCCCAAGGGCACGAACCAGGACTAAGCAGTTCTCAATTAAATGCTCAGGTCCACCACTTTGGGATTCTCTTCCTCCAAATTTAATAAATATATTACACATGGCTCAATTTAAAGCTCAACTGAAACATTATCTCTTGAACACATAAAAAGAATATGACTCGATAGATTGTACTTTAGTTAAGATTGTTTATAATGTACAACGGTGAACATTATAATCTGTTTTGTTTTGATTTTATTTATTTTAAATCTAATATTGCAATGTTTTGTTATTTAGTTGTTTGGCTATGATTTAGCCCTAATATTGTTATTTAAGTTGAATTTTCTATATGATCAGAAAAATCGTCTTGCCATCAGTAAATGTAATATGGAAAAGGGGCAGCCCTGCAATAGCGGATTATTTTATCCTTTAGGGCTGTCCTGTTGACGGCATCAGCAGATTAACATTTTTTTAAAATGACTGATCGTCAATTAATTGTGCTGTTGTTGATTCAATAAAACGGCTGATTGATTGATTTAATGAATATTCATTAGGCGTTTCCAGACATACTTACAGATAGTCAGAGACAGACAGACAGACAGACAGACGACGCTTATTGTCCTGACAATAGCATTATACATTACATTAACAGCACACTAACATTGCACTTAAATCAAATTTACACAACATTAGCATTAAATTTATATTTTATTTACAGACAGACAGAAAGACAGACAGATGGACAGACACTGACCATTGGATGATATGCCAGCGTTTGTCGAGGAAGACTCCAATGGGATGGAGGCAGTTCTTGTAGATCTTCTCTCCGAAATTGTCTCTTATGAAGCCGTAAACGGTAATAGCGGCTCCAAGACTCGTCAGTACAATAAGCGTCGTCGCCATTTCGACGCTATAAGCGATAGCGAAGCCGAAGTAGACGCTATAGAAGAGGAGAAGAGCGACCATGAAGAGCCGCCAGATGACGCTATGGAACTTCTTCCACTGGAAAGAGACGCAGCGCTGGAACTTCTCGATCGGGTGATCCGTCTCCACCTCGTCCTCCATCGATAAATCCAGGGCTTCTAGACCATCGATGACTTCTTTGCTTCTTGGAGCAAACCCGGAGGCTGGAAACCTTCCTTCCATCATCTTCTTCTGTGGTATCTTAATCTCGACCTCGTTTGTCCGATGCTGTGCAATTTCAGCCTCACAGTCAAAGGGAACAAAGAAGGCGTTCTTTATCTCTGGAGTAGACGATGTTCCTGCCATCTCGTCTATTGTTTTCATGTTGCTGTTGTACTAGTAGTAATTGTCGTTGTTGATGATGACGTAGTTGTTAAGCAGCGGTTGTCGTTGTTACGTTGTTTCTGTTGCTTAGCATCGTTAACTGCGTTCATTATTCTCTGCGTTCATCGATGCTTTTGATTTTATAAGTCATTGTTCGTTTGCTAATTATAATCATACACCTGGTTGAGTCGTTTCTTTGTCGCCCCGTTGTTGTATAACCCCCGTTGTCCTTATAGCCCCGTTGGCTTTATTATTCCGTTGTCTCTACTACCCTGTTGTCTTGATCGCCCCGTTGCTTTCCCGTTATCTTGTGGCCCGTTGACTTTATAATTCCGTTGCCTTTGTGTCCCCGTTGACTTTATGGCCCCGTTGCCTTTGTCGCCCCGTTGTATTTTCCGCCCCGTTGACTTTGTCGCAACGTGGTCTTGCTAGTCTTGACAATCCCGTTGTCTTTATAGTCCAGTTGTAATTCTTAATGCCAGCAGAATCAACTGGCATGTATATAGCCTTAAAAATCAGCAGACGAGTACGCATTGAACAAAAAGATACAGAGAGAAGCCGAAGTCCCACTTCTTAACTGGCATCTGAATTGGGACTCCGCCTGTAAATCGGACGACCTTACTCGGCCTACGAGAATAGCAACAGGCGCAACTGACGTCTGAGGCCGTAACGATAACTAAGCTGATCATCATAGCCCATTAGATCAGAGTGTTATCTATCGAGAGCTTAGATAAAACAGATAAAAAGAGCACGTCGCACCATTGCGATATCACGCCACCAAACGACCAACCAATTGCCGAGAGCACACAGACAGTTACTGTTAATGGCCGTAGGTAAGTAGAGACAGACATTGTCATAATAATCGGTGAAAGGCACGGGTTACCTCTATGGGAAGGCAACTCAATCAATCAATTTAAATCGCAAGACTCGGCCAAGACAAGCAACATGATATTTAGAACGCTGTCAGAAAACTGCAGGATAGATTAGCGTTTAGACTCATCGATGTTACTGCTTTAACGGTCACAGGACTAAGAAGGCCTCTAATCGATAACGAATTTATGATTCACAGTCAAACAATTCATTAATCACATCTTACGTAGGGCCTACATTAACAGTTTCGCAGTCCGTTGAAATTGAAATTGTCAATGAAATGTCGAAGTCACCTGTTCTACTATAATCAGCGTCACTGCTACAACCTACAAATTTCAACAGACACTTCCACCACGTGGAACAATTCTTCCCTCGACTGTTTATACAGTTATAGAGGGCACTCTGCCTCCTCTGAGTCCCCTCTATCGTCTCTCTTGCAACCGGATTCCGGCCTCCACCGACGTCGATCTCTGCATGGTCAACCCTCTGATACGACACCTCGATCGTGAATAAGCTGGTGCCCTGCGCTTAGGGGTCGTCCATTAATTATGTCAACAAAATAGGGGAGGGGTTTGGAAAAGTTTGACAGTTGTTGACAAGGGGGAGGGGTACGGTACAATTTGACGTCAACAAATTTTTTCAATGAATCAACACAGACCATTCAAAATGGTAGCGAAAACATTAACTTCATTAAGTAATGCTAAAAATGTATAGTGCTTAATGTTTAACCCTCAGGCTACCAAGGGGGTGGTTGCCACCCCCTAGGTTTTATTCATTTCAAACTTTTTCCGTATGGAATAAAAATTTGACCTTTTAGGTAGCTGTAGGGGGTTCATTTACACACGTTTTGAGGTAAAATGGGAGATGATATCTCACACCGTTCAAAAGTTATAGCCAATATACCCGAGGCACCAGGGGGGGTGGATACCACCCCCCCTAGATTTTCGACTATATCTTATCCGTCATTTAATATTAAGAGACACAAATTATACCATTCTATAGAGGGAATGTGGGGCTACATTTCTATGGTCACTGAGTTGACCTGTGACAACCGGAAGTGCTCAAAATAAATAATAATACGCGTAATATGCGTGAAAAATGGCTGAATGGAAGGACTCCCCCCTTAGTTTTTTGTCTGTAGCATATTTATTTGTCTTCCTGGAAGAGAAACAAAGATACCATTCTTTAGAGGGAATGTAGGGCTTCATTTGCATACCTACATCTTTGTCTTTTGAATACCGGAAGTGATCAAAATAAATAATAATACGCGTAATCTGTGTGAAAATCGCTGAATACAGCATTACAACGTAAACCGATATATATGTATGGATATATATGTATGGATGTACATTTATACTATATAAACATGTGTAGGGATGATTTTGTGTATCTTTTATACATGGATTAGTTTCAAAACACACATAATCTTATATTTGTTTATCCAAAAGTACAAAATGTACGCAATAATATACAATATTGCTAATTAATGGGTTCCGTTGTTAAAAGTGATGTAATTTCGAGGTGCATTCACATAATGTACAACTAAATATACCATTCTGTGCAGAAATGAATGCTGAATCCATTGCTATATTACAAGTTATGATATGTGAAACCAAACACGAAATCCAGGGGGTGGTAACCACCCCCTTGGTAGTCCGTGTTACAAAAAAGCTTGGTAGCCCTAGGGTTAATACTACTAAAATGCTGGTAATAAACTAAACTCATATATTTTGAAATTCGAGACTGCATGGCATGCAGTTTATTGGTTTTCTCTAGACTCTTAAACACGCATGTTTTCAGCTGTTTGATGGCCACGTGTTGAGCGCTTCGGAGAGACTCTAAAGTGGCGCTTTTACGTGGCACGATTACGATTGCGAGAACGATAACTTCAAACGAAAAACCGAAAAGCAATTGTAATTGTAATTAGTAACTTAGGCCTATAGCGCCGGTATCACGAAATAGAGTATCCGTCCTAGGACTATCCGGGGGATGTATGAATTTATCCCCCGAATGAAATAAACCGGTTTAGAGTATCCGGGGGGATAAACCATTCTATCCCCCATCGTCATACGCATCACGATAGCCTCGACAAAAATCCAGCCAAAATCACCAAAAACGAAGTAGATTGATTTCAGGTCGACGTACAAACTAAAGATACGCAACTTAAAATATTTTATGTGTACAATAAATCCAAACAGTACGACTGAATACACTTAGAAACCGCCAAAAATGCAAACTAAACCGAAAACTCCATTTCGCTAAGGGGATACTCATGTATAGGGGATACTCTATTTCGTGACACCGGCACAAGACAAATCAAAACCAAACCGCAATCAGGTCAATATCCAGAACAGCAGTCCGTAAGACTGAGAGGCATGCAGCATGTCCTATACCAGTGGTTCCCAAACCGTGGCCCGCGGGCCAAAAGTGGCCCGCCAATCCTTTGAATGTGGCCCGCGACAGTCACTCACAAATTTTGAAAAAAAATTAAATACCTTGTTTTCTTGATTTAGGCTTCTGACAATTTTTTTGTTAAAGAAATAGTGGAAAAAAGTAAAAAGTAACTATTATACATGAGTTTTGCATGGGGCGCGGGAGAGGGGGGCGCAAAATGAGGCTTTTGACGAATTTGTTCACGAAAAAGACGAAAAAGCAAATTGGCAGAAGTAAGAAACATTTTTTTAGGAAATTCTTGCCCCCGGGCGCGCGAACCCCTAGTTACGCCACTGCAACTGAGGACGGCTCCTCAGATCTCTGTGGCCCGCCATGATATTTTAAAAGTAAGACTTTGCCCTCCATCAAAAGAGCTTGGGAACCACTGTCCTATACGATTGATAAGCAATTTTAAACAGGCAACTTAAGGCAAGTCTTAAGTTGAGAAAGATAATCAACAAGATAATCAGCAAGATAGCCTACTCTGCTTTCGAACCACCACCCGTACTCGTCGTGACTTCTCTATTGCGGCTCCGCGGATCTGGAATGTTCTCTGTTCGTGCCACTAATACTGCATGTGGCTACGTGGTTTTCTCTAGACTCTTAAACACGCATGTTTTCAGCTGTTTGATGGCCACGTGTTGCGCGCTTCGGAGAGACTCTAAAGTGGCGCTTTGTAAATGTCTTGTTACATTACATTAAATTACAAGAGATGGAGACTTCACAGAGCTCCTTCAGAAACTCGTCTGCTAGGGGGCGACGGCCGTAGCAGAGGATCCAATCGCCCATCGTCAAACTCAGCTCGACCAGCGCTCGTGAATAAACAGGTGCCCCTGCATGCGCTTAGCTTTAGAGCAGTACGTGCTTTTTAGAAATTCGGAGATTACGATCACGATTACCCTCGTCCTTGATCCCAAGCCTTTGAGGAACTCTTGACGCTATCTGAAAACTCTATAGTTGGAAATCCCCTGGGTGGGCTCCGTAATGTTTGCTCAATGATGAATGTTCTATTCTGCATGACCTGTAACATCTCTAGAGCTTGTCCAGGCAGGGTTTCTTTTTAGTCTGATTCTTTTATAGTGGCGCTACACAAATGTCAAGCTACAATTAAAACTATGCCTATTTAACTTCACCATTTCTTCAGGAAGTAGTAGTTTCAGTTTAAGGACACTGTGCGACAACAAAAGATCATTACCGTCGCCCTCTGCTTTTCTCCAGGCTCGGGACTGGCACTGCCTGGCACTATAAGGTACGGCGGTGCTGTGGCCGAGTTTCTTCAAGAGGAAGGGAGGCTTAATTATCGTATATTTAATGAAGTCAATTAACGTATTGAAGTTAAGACACAAAAGATAAAGAGACAATAATATTGTGTCAAACCGTACATTATCTTTTCCTTTGTTACCTTGCACGATTATCATGATGACAATGAAGAGGATAACTATAACATTTCTGTGGCTAAGACTTCTGATAAGAGTATTAAACGTCGTGTGCACAGTGAGTGAACGCAGAGGCCGACGAAAGAGAGCGTACGCTATTGCCTGGTGACCGACCGCGTGTTGTACGGATGTTGAGATGATTTATGTTAGGTCTGAACTAGACCAAGTAATCAGCTGTTGAACTGTTAATTGGATTTCTGTGGGTAACACACTGACCCCCACCCACCCACCCGCGGCCCAATCGCCGGCCGAGCGACGATGGTGTGTGTGTGTGAGAGAGAGAGAGAGAGAGAGAGAGAGAGAGAGAGACAGACAGACAGACAGACAGACAGACAGACAGACAGACACACACACAGAGTAGACAGACAGACAGACAGAGAGCGAGACAGACAGACAGAGACAGAGGGGGGATCGCATTGAGGTCGAGCGTTGCTAATCAGTCGTTGCTATGACACTTTTAAATGGACTTTGATGCGAAGCGGCGTCAAAGTAACGGCTCAACACGTTCTCTATGGACATCGAATGGTTTTCGTTTGTCTAAGTTTGGGAAGAGATCCTGACCAACAACCGCCACTCCTTCGGCGCCACTGCCTCTGTTTTCCCTGTTCGCTCAGAGGCGAAAGGCAACCGAGGCATCGACAGAATACGACAGACAGAGCGAGACACAGACGAGACAGATAGACAGGCAGCAACGACAACATTGATCATTGTCTGCTTCTCTTTATTCTTGAACGGTTTCTACGCCAACGCGTAAGTCGACTTATTGCTTCTTTCTTTCTTCGCCGAGTTCCGTTCATCAGATCACCGGTATTCATCGCAGATCCAGTCATGCGTCAACACACACACACACACAGACAGACAGACAGACACACACACGCACATGCACACACCAACAGAGAGAGACATACAGAGAGACAGACAGAGAGACGACAGAGAGACTCACACACAGACTGCGCATCTAAGAAGCGTTCCGCGTGAGTGCACTTGGTGCGAATAAATAAACAGGTGTTTGTTCCGATTGCAGTCCTTGACGCGATGAAGAAGTCTGTTGGTCAGAGCAAGAAGGCGCCAGCGATGTATGACGACGGTTCCAGTCCATCGAGACGTGAATCGCGAGCAGCAACTGATGCGGCACCGGTGCAAAAGAAGCGTGAATCTATCCTGCCTCGTGCCTCATCACCATCGAGGCGTCAATCTCAGAACATCTACGCGCAAGGAGGAGTGGGACGCAGAGAGTCCAATCTCTACGACGGTCAGTCTCATCAACCACCGGCATCGCAGAGGTTCGGTCGACCGAGTCGGACGTCAATGCCTTGGCATCCAAGACCGAGCATCGGAGGCAGCTACCGCAGCGGCCTCTACTCGAACGAGGACGGCGGCCTGAGACAGGGGGGCTTGGCCGTCGAGAACACCTACCATCTCGGTCCGACTGGAGAGGAGAGGTTCAGCGTGACGAAGGTCGAGAAACTCCTAGATGAGTTCCTCGTCAACTACATCGGAGGCGAACAGTACGACGCACAGAAGTGCTCACAGATGGCGCTCCAGATGTCAGACATCATCAAGGAACGCGTCAAGAAGATGGACTTCCGGCGCCACAAGCTCTACTGTCACGTGGTCATCGGACAGAATCTGGGTCAGGGCATGCAGGTGGCCAGTCGCTGTCTCTGGGACGCGGCGAACGACTGCTCGGCCACGGCCACCTACTGCAACAACTCACTGTTCGCCGTTGCCACAGTATTTGCTGTCTATTACTGCTGAACGACGGCGCTATATCATCTGCCTCAAGCTCCTCGGGCTTTCCATTCTAACTCTGCCAACATGCTCACATGAAGCCCAGAATATAGGACCCATATTCCAATATGATACCCGTATAGAGCCATTATGCATGGGTCCCATCTAATGCCCATGGAAATGCTCTTATGGAAAATCTCTCCTTTTCAAAATTCGCCTTGATCCGTCCACTCTGCATGCCACCATGTCCCATTTGTCTTGCCATAAGCGTAACTTAAGTCTACCATAACAGCTTCAATAAGTACTGACTGGTCAAGGACCTATATTATACAAACAGGAATGGAATGTGACTATTGTTTGGCGATAATGAGGGATCAGAAAATTGTGCATTTTGTTTACATAACAAAAGCATTCAGTTAAATGTATTAGGCCAATCGACGATCATTTGCGTGTTAGGCCTACTTTGCTAATATTCATTTAGATGTATTTAGATGTATACGAATCAGTTTTGTTTGCGTTTCTGTTCGGTATTTGCTATAAAGAAACATTGTCTGCTTTTCTAGCCTTACGACTTGTTTTATGTTCTTAAGGGTGTCCTTTCCAGCATTCCCACATGGAGTTCATAACAGGACCGATATTACCACATGGAACCCGCATAATAGAGCCTTTATGGGTCCCATCTAATGCCCATGGAAATGCTTCTATGGAAATCTCGCCTTTTCAAACAATCAAGCTGATCCGCCCACTCTGCCACCATATCCCATTTATATAGCCCTAAGCGTAACTTGTAAACGCCTACCATAAAAGCTCCAATACTGTCTGGTATTCCGATAACCAGTTCTGTTGTTCACTTTGTCTTTGGGCTTGAACGCAGCCCTCGTGAATAAGCTGGTGCCCGCTCTCAGCTATAGGGCTTTAGAATTTCCCGAGGTCACGAGTAGGCCTATACTACGATTACTGTTGATAGAGCTTTAAGATAATTAGTTTAATGTAATGTAATGTAAATCTTCGAACATAGATCTTTCTCAGCGCCACACAAAAGCCACGTCGGGAAGACCAGCTTATTCATCAGCGCTATAATAAGGGAGGTCAAGCGGAAGACACAGCAAGATCTACGGTGGAAATAGGTGGTCATGGGGTGGTGCAGGAGTAGGACCAGGATTATTACGATAGAAGAGTTCGGTTTTCAGTCGTGAGTGCTAAGCTGCATCGAGACGAAAAGTCTGCAGACGAATTGTCGTGACACCCACTGTACTGATTTACAAAGAAGCGGTCACGAAATGGCGGCAAAGTCGCTGTTGCACCAAGGCTCGGTGACCGAGCGTTGGATGGCTCGGTGACCGAGCGTTGGATGCGAAAGAAACAGAAGACAAGTCGTTTCAAATGCTGAAGTAGGTATTCTGAGAGACACAGAGATGTGAGAAAACTACAATTTCAGTGTGCTGTGACATACAATAAAAGCTTTCCACAAAACTGGCGTATGCATGATATGGTAGGTTCCGACTGGTTCTCTGGCTTTCTAAAATGAAATCCTACAATTTATGTGCCCACACTTCAGAAGCCGCAAGCATTTCCAGAGCGATTGGTTTCAACAGAAAATGTTCTTGCATCATTTTACGACAAATTAGCAGAAGTTATAAATCTTTTTAAATTTGATGGCAATGATATTTGGAATATGGACGAAACCGGAGTTACCACAGTATTGAAGCCTTCAAAAGTTGCAGCAGAAGAGGGGTTGAAGCAAATCAGTGCGATAACTTCGGGCGAACGAGGTATGCTAGTTACCATAGCCTCGTGAATGCGATTGAAAATGCATCTATTCATCTTTCCGAGAGTTAATTTCTATGACCATTTCATTAGAGCTGGACCAGTTGGGTGTGCTGGTACAGCGAATAAGTCAGGTTGGATGAAGGAAAAGGAGTTTTGTCAGTTTCTGAATCACTTAGTGAAATATTGTAAAGCCTCAAAAGAGTGATCTGCACTATAGCTTTGGACAATCACTCCTCACATCTCTCCATCGACTATGCAAAGAAAGTGGTTTCGTTATGCTGTTCTTTCCACCGCATAGGCCTACCTCCCATAAGCTCCAGCCTAATATGGTGGATTATTTTGAAGGTGTAATTACAACAATAATTCTGCTACAATTTAACAAAGAAGCTAAAAAACATTTTTACTTTCCCAACATTGTTACATGCCCCTGCTCATGTTACAACTTACCCCGTTAGTGGGGTAACTTGTAACACCCGGCGATGCTCATTATTTTGATGGCCTCCGCTCTATTTGATATGCAAACTATTTAATACTTTTCCATTATATAGCTAACATGTTAGGGCAGTTAGGCTATAGTTTGATGTAAAAAGATTACAGTTATCCTTGTTATAAATACCCGAAAACATGTGAAATTCGAAATTTGTTACATTCAAATGTAACAGGTCTCCCCTAATCATTCTAACTCGCTCGTATAAATCTGCTTTCCAGAAAGAAACTAGTAGCATGCGAGACGAAGAAAGAAATCCGTCGGAATTGAAACCTCCATTGCCGAGAGGTAAAAGGGTTCAGTTTAATTATAACCAGTTAAACCAGGTTTTAATGGACAATGAAGATATGTCTCATATTCTTCGTGTTTGTTAATCTGTCTTATTGTGTAGGCTAGGCGTATATCTAACAATTTCATCATCTAGAAGTCCACCTACCCGTGTTCACGTCTATCGCTGTAGGGGTATATAATTAATAAAAACTTCTCCTCCAGTCTGCCCATGTTTCATGTTTTCCGTTGCCGGGGCTTAGTATGCACTTTTGAAATTTGCAAATTGCATCAAATGTAAGTTGTTTTTAATTGGTTACATATTAACTACGGTCTACACGAATCTCCAAAACGCGAATCGTCGAAAATGCTAAATATATTGACGGACTTCCCGCAACAATTTTTCTACCAAACGTTCCAATCCCTGAAACTAGTAGGCCTACAAGCTATATGGCCAATATCCTGCATAGTATATTCCAATATATTATGAAAAGTTAGATTTGTGCAAATAATTGTGTGTTAACTTAGAAAATTAATTTCGGATATATCGGAAATTATCTTTCACGGATTGGGTTCGTGATTCGTTATTGTCTTTTGACCCATAAAACAACAGCCGCTCTAGGCCTATCGAAGTGTAGTAGGCCTACACTTGGTGTCAAGCCCGAATCGTGTTCTGAGCTGCACCAGAACCACCGGGACAGCGTCTCGTTTTCTTGACCTCTAGTGTCCAGGCACTGGGTTTTGTACATCATACGGTAACAGTAGCAACTGAACGGACTACTTGTCTGACTCTTTAAATCTTGTTAGCCTATACGTGGTCGCGATCGTCCATCTTTGTTCCAACAGAACCTGGAGCACGATGGAAGTATGAAAAACTTGTAGTGAATCTAGTGATAATATTCTAATACAAGCCTTGTGAGTGAAGCACGAGCAATTTCCGAATGTCTGTGAAGTTTAAGTAAAAAACGGTAACTTCTTCATTTCAGAACTCTATATGATGGACTATATCAACTACCTGTAGTGTGACTTGGTACAGGGTTTATTTATTTATTTTTTATTTTTATTTGAATCAGTGAACAGCAAGAACTCAATAGAATAAACAACATACATTAAAACAATGTTCAGAAATGATAACTAGACAAGTTAATGTGTATTGTATAAATACATGAACGAGTTCATGAACGAGTTGGGGCCATGTGCTTAGTTTTCAAGTAGCACTGAAGCAATTTAGAGATTGCAGTTAGTTATAAAACATGTTCATGATTGACTGTCTGCATATACAAGTTTTTAATCTGTTATTTTTAAAATCTGTTAGAATTTAGCTCTTTAACCAACAGAACTGCATGCAGAATCTCCTAATCTGTTGAAAATACCTTTAATATCTGCCTGTAGGCCTAATAACAATGCTTGATTTTTCAATTAATGTTGGTATTTCAGCAAGCAGCTTGCCAAGGTTTTATATGAGGACACCTGTTAAATCGGGCTGCGCCCCTGCTTTTGCTCGGCGAGCACAGTTGTCACCAGCAAAGGACGGAGCTATGTACAAGTTGTAGTTTGAGAATATCCTAATACAAGCCCTGCGAATGAAGTACAAATAATTTCCGAATGTCTGTGAAGTATAAGTAAAACGATCACTCGTTTATTTCAGAACGCTTTATCAACAGTACTTTTTAGTCGGACTTGGTACACAGGTACAGGGTTCATGAATGAGCTGGGGTCATACGCTTAGTTTTCAAGTTGCAACTGAAGCAATTTTGAGATTGCCATTAGTTGTAAAACGTGTCCATGTTTGACTGTCTGCAAATAGAATTTAGCTCTTTAACCAGCAGAGTTGCATATGGAATATCCTAATCTGTTGAAATTTTGAAAATATCTTAATATCTCTACCAGTGATAAAGATGCTTAATTTTTCAAATCACGTTGGTATTTCAGCAAGCAACGTAAAAAGGTTTTGTGTGCGGCGTCCTGTTGAATCTCGTGGTGCCACCGCTGATACTCCCCAGCACAGTCGTCACCAGCTCAAATGACAGAGGTAAGCAAAAGTTATTGTTTGAGAATATCCTGATACAAGCCTAGTGGATGAAGTTTTATGAACAATTCCAAACGTCTGTGAAGTTTAAGTAAAACGATAACAGTACTTTTAAACACCTCACAACGATGTGAGCCTAAATGATGCTAGTTATTGAGAACCAAAAGTTAGTCAATATAGCAAAAGCCCCTACCGCAATTCGCCGCTTCTAAGCCCTCAAGTTGAAACTAGTCGCTAAGTTCGTTCACGTTAACATTTTGCTTATTGTTTTAATCGCGGTCTCTGAGTTTTTATTTTGGATGAAGGAGGCATCAGCTGCAAGACAGGAGCAAAACTTGCTTATAAGGTCCGAGTCACAGTCGAATTTACTAACAGTGTAACAATCTTAGAGTGAAGGAGGTCATGACCCATCGAATGGGTTAAGACCCACCGGTCTCCTTACCCTGCCAGGAGAGGACTGGTCACCGTCTGGCAAAATGACCAACAAACCCTTATGATGATGATGAAGCTAAAAAGCATATTACGGAATAGAGAACACTGGAGAGGCTTCACCATATGGGCATTCAAAACCACATATGCGCAATTGTTCAAAACATGCTTAAAATGACTGAATTATTCTTAGGACAAAACCTTTGATAGCATTTGGCAACATGAAGGTCGGTTAGGGTTAGGATTAGGACTACTGTTGCCATTAGAATATTTTGCGTTTTGTTATTATAGACTGCGAATTTCTATGTGTATACGAAGGACGAATCGTCCACCGCAGAAGTAAAAATTTCCTTTTGTATATGTTGTGTGGTGGAACTTCCTCCGCAAGAAGCATCACGCTTCGGGATTCGTTATGCACCCATAAAATAACAGCCATTTCAAAGCATAGTATACTCAGTATGAAGCCTTAATCGTGGTGTGAGCTGCAGCAGAACTACCGTAACTGCATCTTCATTTTCTTCACCTATGGTGTCCAGGCACTGGGCTTTATAGCACCTGGACTACTAGTTTGATTTGGTACAGTGTTCATGAATGAGCTGGGGCCATGTGCTTAATTTTTAAGTAGCACTGAAGCAATTTAGAGATTGCAGTTAGTTGTAAAACATGTTCATGATTGACTGTCTGCATATATAAGTTTTCAATCGGTTATTTTTTAAATCTGTTAGAATTTAGCTCTTAACCTACAGAGCTGCATGCAGAATCTCCTAATCTGTTGAAAATATCTGTAATATCTGCCTGTAGGCCTGATAAAAATGCTTGATTTTTCTATTAATGTTGGTATTTCAGCAAGAAGCTTACCAAGATTTTCGTCAATTACACCAGGTCCTGTTAGATCAGTCTGTGGCCGTGCTGTTGCTCTTCGAGCACAGTCACCAGCTCAAATCATTGAGGTATGCAAAAGTTATAGTTTGAGAATATCCTAATACAAGCCTTGTGGACGAAGTTTTATGAACAATTTCCATACGTCTGTGAAGTTTAAGTAAAACGATAACAGTACTTTTAAACACCTCACAACGATGTGAGCCTAAATGATGCTAGTTATTGAGAACCAAAAGTTAGTCAATAAGCAATAGCCCCTGCTGCAATCCGCCGCCTCTAAGCCCTCAAGTTGAAACTAGTCCCTAAGTTCGTTCACGTTAACATTTTGCTTATTGTTTTAATCGCGGTCTCTGAGTTTTTATTTTGGATGAAGGCATCAGCAGCAAGAGAGGAGCAAAACTTGCTTATAAGGTCCGAGTCACAGTCGAATTGACTAACAGTGTAACAATTCAGTCGATGCCAGATTACCAGTTCTTTAATTAACTTACTACCCGTCCGAGTGGTGTCTTTAACGTTGCATGATGTCGTGTAATCGTTTTCATAGAAAATGGTGTCGGTTCGTACAGCAAACAGCATTGAAACTATGTTGGTTTCAACGTCTGTGGCAAGTCTTATGTGCTTATTTATTTAGTTTAAAATGTGTTAGAATTTATATCCAGTTTTACCTGCCAACTGTATTCAGTCATTGGAAATCTTGGTCACTTTTACTGAGGTCTTTCTCTATTGGTTTAACTGAGCAGTTTAACATCAATTTTAATCTGCTGAATGAATGTTAAAACAACTAACCTCAACAAAATAAATTACTTTGTCATTTATATTAAAACTATACAGCCTGTAATGAAACAATGTGCTGAATTATTCTAATTTTGACAATTCATTTGGTAGTAAATAATAAATCAGGCTACATTATGATAGCTCATTTAATATGTATAGGCTTAGACACTTTTTATATAGCACCTTGCAAGCATCATACAGGAGCACTGCCTATGCTAGCCTAAGTGGTGTTCAGGTTTGCCAAGAACAAGGTGTTCTTTGGTTTACAAACGATGCAAAGCAAATAATAGAAAGTCCTCTGTGGTGAGTTCTTGCATCCTGATTTGTAGGTTAACACCATGCTCAGATTTGAGGCTGCTCTGGAAAAAATAGCGAAGGTGTTAGACGAAAACAGCAGAATCAACAAAGACTTGGTTAAGGCAGTCGGAGAGATGACGAAGAAGATGGACACATTAAATGAAGCAAATGGTAAAAATATTAATTTGTCGTCCTGGGGTGAGGAATAATTATGTAACTATGTTACAACCATGTTACTATTTTTTAAACTGCTCTTAAATCTGTTTTTGTAAGCGACACATTAAGCTCTACACGATTAATTAGAATATTTAGCATGCTTAATATCAATCAATCTCATTGCTAATCTTCCTTTTATGTGCACTTTTAACTGGTAATAGGAATAAGATTTTATTTAAGAACTAATTTTTGTTGTTGATGCTGTACATAAGGGAAAACTAACCAGGTAGCAGGCATTTAAAATGCATAAGATTTATGTATGATATTTACATTCACACACATATACACAGATGATAAAAGTCCACACAGCACTTGCTACTGCATGGAATACTCAAATATCGTTTCACTGTTATAAATTCTCGTGGCATCGTCACAATAATTTATTATGTTTGCTTTGTTGGGAATCAAATAACAGCAAAGTCATATTTTAGCCTAATGATTCCAATAGAAAAGGTCAGTTTAGTTTAATCATACCCATACTCCAACACTAATCAACCTTTGAAAGGATTTTAAAAGGTGTTGTATTACTGGCCAGATAGATGGATACATCCAATTACATATGTTTTGTCTATGTCACTTGTAACTTGTTTTTACCTTTCTGTATTAATTTTACCTTTCTATATGTGCAATTTCAATTACATTTTACACATCTCATTATCTGCCAACAGGCCGGTGTTTTTGAGGCAGAGGTCGTTAAGGATTCTCTCGATAGGATGACAGCACGATTTGAGGCTGCTCTGGACAAGATGACAGTGGTTTTAGAAGAAAGCAACAAAATCAACCAAGACTTAGTTTCGGCTGTCGGAGATTTGACAAAGAAGGTGGACAGGTCATACGATCAAATGCAGTAAATGGTAAAAATATTAATTTGTTGTCCTGGGGTGACGAATGGGATGTTATAACAATGTTACAATCATGTTACTATGTTTTAAACTGCTAGTGAACCTGTTTTGTAAGTGACACACTAAGCTCTACATATTAATTAGAAACCAACACAGACTTGGTCAAAGAGATGACAGAAACCAACAAAGACTTAGTTACGGCTGTCGGAGATTTGACAAAGAAGGTGGACCAGGTCATACTATCAAATGCAGCAAATGGTATATCAAATGCAGCAAATGGTAAAAATATTAATTTGTTGTCCTCGACCCAGGGCACTGCATCTTCGTTTCCACCAGAAATGCGGTGTAAGACATTTGAACTAGTCATTAGATTGGAGAAAAATCAAAATAAGTTATGGTGTGTTTTGAACCTCAACTGATTCCAAGGAGTAATAAAGTGGTAAAAAGTCAATGTTTTCTGCACCAGTGTTCTGCAAGGAGACAATTTTCCACATGATGCAGAGTGCAGACGACCATGTACCCTCTACCCAGGCTGCTGCATCTTCTAAGTTGGCTGGAAGACAAGGGCGGAAGAAACTCAGGCAAACATTCAAAGTGCAAATCGGTTCCAAACTTGTCATTAGATTTGAGAAAAATTAAAAGAAGTTATGGTATGCTTTGACCATCCAATGATTCTTTGTAAGTAACAAAGTCGCAAAAAGTCATTGTTTTCTTCACCAGTGTTCAACTACAGGGAGACCATTCTCCCTCTCTAAGTGACTTAAAGGAGTTGCCCTCGACTCAGGCTCTGCATGAGGTTTGTGTTTAAAACTGCTTTTGGAGTTTTTCAAAGTCCTAAGGTCAACGGACGGTTTCTTGGTGGAAAAACAGAAACAATGCAAGTTACTACGGTGAACTCTTCTTTGAAATATTACCAGAACTTGTCTTTTATATTAATGTGACAATTCCGATTTAGCTGACTGCTAGTGAGCTTCTTTTACAATTTTGTGATGTACTAAACACAGAACGGTGCTTTTTAACAGTGCATCAATTTTCTGATAAGACATCTCCAGCAGGAGGACATAGAATAACATTTTACGATATTACGTGTGACACGTAGTAGTTTGTAATAAAGTAGCATTTTCTATAAGGCCTACCACAGCTTGGTCCAGCTCTTGGCTATTCAGCACATATTCAGAAATAAATGCTTTAATTATAGTGTCATGTACTGCACAGTACAGCTAAACATTACCAGCAGTATTCTCCTCTCTCATGTTATTAATTTTTGAACTGTCCTTAGATTTTTCTTTGATAAAATGTTCCCTTTTATTTACGAAGTTATACAGCTGCTGCTGCTTAACGAATTTGGTATTTCAGCAAGGGACATAATTTTATCAGGATTTCTTCTCAGCCAACTGTGGTTCTTGATCT
>JACEVL010000063.1:897751-1102751 GCA_020284085.1 Aporrectodea caliginosa
CTTGGCTCCGTGTCTGAGTAGATAGTCGGCGCACTGCAGCTGGCGTTTGGCAATGGCACTGTCGTATGGAGTCAGTTGCCTTTCCTATGCAACACACAACAGACACAAACATTTGGATTAGCCGTTGTCGATGTTGTTAGTTTTGTCACAGGTGATGATGATGATGTTGCTTATACGAAGAAGATGAAAAAAGAAGTAGACTGGTAACTGTAGAATAATAATAATAATAATAATAATAATAATAATAATAATAATAATAATAATAATAATAATAATAATAAAAATAAAAATGATGAAAATAAAAATAATAATAATAATAATAATAATAATAAATAATAATAAATAATAATAATAATAATAATAATAATAATAATAATAATAATAATAATAATAATAATAATAATAATAATAATAATAATAATAATAATAGACAGTGGTGGTGGTTACTGATGTAGCTGGTTGAATGGTGGTGGTTGTGGTGGTGGTGGAGGTGGTGGTGGTGGTGGTGGTGGTGGTGGTGGTGTTGTTGGCGGTGGTGTTGTTGTTAGTGGTGGCGGTGTCTTATCCTTCCTTCCTTCCGTCGCTTTTCCTCTTCGGCTGATTGTCATTGTGGCTCATCACACAAAACCAGATAAAAGAAAAGACGTATTTAGTCTCAGGAAGTTCAAAGGTTCAAAGGTCAGGTATACCCTGGAGGTCATGATGGCATTCTTGTCGGCACCATTCTTGACGAGGTAATCGACAAGAGGGAAGTTTCCCGTCATGGCTCCGATGTGAAGGCAGGTCCTTCCATTCACATTTCCAAGATTCGTGTCTTTCTTCCGATCCTTACTACACTTCTCCAGCAGAAACTTCACAGATCCTGTTGACAGAGAAAATAGTCCAAGAACATTAGATCATAATATGCCGAAAGCTGGAAATAGCTCATAACAAACTGAATTCTTTAGGATATATCTAGGAATATGAGTAGAATAACACACTGAAAGTCGCTCTGGAGATCTTTCCGAAATCCAAGATGGCGTCCAAAATGGTCGTCATTTTCCATTATAATCATAATTTTGCAACCTTTGAATCGTAATCGTAATCGTAAAATAGAGGCTGGACTGATGTCTGATGACACTCTTTGCTTAAGTTGAAGTTGGATTGATGAAAGAAATTCCTTGCTTAAATGGAAGTTGGATTGATTAAAGAAATTCTTTGCTTAAATAGAAGTCGGATTGGTGACAGATATCAAGGACATTGGTAGACTGCCTACTTACTTAGCGACCCCCCCCCTGACGAAGCGTCCACACGCCCCTGCGTCCTGACCTGTGTGTGACTGGATGGCTGCTTCGTGGATGGGATAGTGCCTTCTTCTTCGACTGGAGCCACATGTCCGTTTTGTTGCTGCGTAGGATCTCCAGACATTCCGTCGATCCAATGGCAGCGGCACAGTGAGTCACGCTTCAACAGACAAAGGAAACAGAAGCCGTCGATATAATAAAATTATTACACAGGGCTTCTCAATCTTAGAGAGATAGAGAGACAGAGAAACAGACAGAGAAGAAGACAGAGAGGCAGAGATACAAATAAAGACTAAGAGATAGAGAAAGAGATATATAGAGAGATAGAGAGACAGAGGCAGAGAGACAGAGACACAAATAAAGAGACTAAGATATAGAGAAAGAGATAGACAGGGACAGGGACAGGGACAGAGATAGAGAGATTAGAGATTAGAGATAGAGACAGAAATAGAGACAGAGATAAGACAGAGAGGCAGAGAGACAGAGATACTAATAAAGTGTATAACAGATAGAGAAAGAGAGACAGAGACAGAAATAGAGAGACAGAGACAGAGATAGAGACAAAGAGGTGTGTATGGATAGGTGTGCTTATAGATGTGTGAATAGATTTAGGTATGTTAATAGGTATAGGTGATAACCTGATAGGTGCAGGTGTGTGGTTTGGTGGTGTATGTGAGTGGATAGGTGTATGTGAGTGGATAGATGTAGGTGTGTTGATAGGTGTATGTAGGTGTGTTACCGTGTGTGAATAATAGGTGCACGTGTGCTGTTGGGTGATATACCTTCGTCCTTTGTTGTCCTGGTGGTTGGTGTTAGCCTTTCGTCTGATGAGTAGCTTCGTAGCCTCTGGTTGGCGATGTATGACCGAATAGAAGAGAGGAGTGCAACCGTTGATGTCCGGACTATCGACGGTGGCTCCCTCTTTCAACAGGATCTCTATGCACTTCACGTGACCCCACGACGCAGCACAGTGCAGCGCTAGAAAAACGAACACGTTGCACACACGTAATTAATTCTGTCGCTCTGTCTCTATCTCTCTCTGTCTCTGCTTCTCTGTCTGTCTATTTTACTGTCTCTTTGTCTCTCTAATTTTTTCTGTCTGTCTCTGTGTATGTCTCTCTGTCTCTGTCTCCGTCTGTCTGTCTCTCTCATTTTCTCTTTCTCTATCTGTCTCTCTTTATCTCTCTCTCTGTCGTTATCTCTGTCTAGCTGTATCTCTGTATCTCTCTCTGTCCCTGTCTTTCTGAATGTCTGCCTCTCTCTTTCAATTAGTGAGAAGTAGAAAGACGTGTTGAGATAAAAATAGAAAAGCAAAAAGTCGTAGAAGATACAGAGAAGAAGAGAGGAGGAAAACCGAGGAGGAAGAGTTAGGATGAAAGAGGAAGAGGCGGAATAGGATGAGTAAAAGGAGGAAAGAGGAGGAGGAAGAAGAAGAAAGGAGAAGAAGTAAGAGGAGGAGAGGAGGAGAAAGAAGATAGAGGAAGAAAGCGGAAGGGGCGGAATAGGATGAGTAAGACGAGGAAGTAGGAGGAGAAAGAGGAGAAGGAGGAGAAAGAGTCAGATGAGACTTATAAGAATAAGAGGAGAAGGAGTATGACAAGGAAGAGGAGGAGATGGAGGATGATAAGAGAGATGAGAGGTTGACCTGTGATTCCGTCCGTGTCTTTGGCATTGGAATCTGCTTCTGCCTTCAGAAGACTTCTGCATCCGACGTCGCTTCCTATAACAGACATTCGCAACAGATAAAAAGACCTCTCATATGAATGAATGAAAGAATGAATGAATGAATTAATTAATTAATTAATACAACATAACGGCCTAATACAACTGTAATGTCATAATTCCCTTCTTACGAAGTTCAGAAGAGGACATTGAAGCCGGGCAACCATTATTTCCCCGAAGTAAACACGACCACCATCCCTACCAACATTTCCATGAGCATTAGATAAGACCCATAAGGGTTCGATATGGATCCCATGTGGGAATATGGGTCCTTCACGGAGGGAGCTGGATGTGCGCATAGATAAAAAAATTCTATTGAATGACTTGTTGCTAAAAATAAAAAAAAGAGCAGTCCCTGTTGCTAGCTACGAGGTAGCCATGTGTATGAAGTATTATTGACTGACATTTGCTTAGCAATCGACATATGAGGGTGGGCGCCCAGTCCTCTCCCTCGCCATCTCATCTTCCCACCGACAGACAACTGCGACAATGCATGGTCACTTAAGTCAGTGTACTCATTGAGCTGAGTTGGCTGCTAAAAAAGTAAAAAGTCTTGAATTTCTGCCCTAGTGGGGATTTTACAAATCGATCGAAAAACTGCACATGACCACTTGGTATCGAAATAAACAAAACATTGAGTGACCTGTTGTAGCTGCCCAGATGAGTGGCGTTCGATCGTAGATATCTCGACTGTCGACGTCGACCTTCTTAGCGACGAGGTATTCGATCATCTCATCCTTCTGTTTGTCATTGTCCATCGTAGACTGAGCGGCATAGTGCAGGGGAGTGGCCTTCTCAGCGTCACGGCTGGAAAGGTCACCGTTGTATTTGTCGAAGAGGTCAATGAAACGACGAAACGTCTGGATGTCTTTGTACTGACTCGCTGCAAGGACCACCGAGCGAGAACCAACAACGATGAGGACATGGAAAATAGAGGAAACAGAAAATCAACCGTTCACAAAGACAATAATCTTCTTCTCATCCTTGAAGACTTTTTCATCCAATCACAAAGACAAAGACTCAAAATACTTAGAAATGTCAACTGCAAACTCTTTCTAAAACTGTCCAACTTGTAGTCTTGTAGGTTAAATTTCAGGTGTGGATCCGTTCACGCCCCGGACGTGAGCGAGAATCCAATTCAACTACACTTCACGCCCGACACACTATTGGCTAAAGCATGGTCATGTGAACTTGTTAACTAACGTCGGGATTTTCAAATGGCGGACAGTAAATAAAAAAGCAAGAGGAGGAAACTAAGCCTCAAGTCATGCCGTCAATGTAGCTACGCCTAGGGAATGTAAATTAGAAAACATGGTCAACAATCGTGCTTTCGGAGTGTTTATCGAGCGGTTCCTTTCAGTCCACAATATCATGTGACATCACAGCGGGCACACTTTTTTCGGGGAAACATGTATTTTACGACCCAGTAATGAAATCGTGTGTAGTTGACTTGAGCTAATCTCTCAGAAATTCATACAACACACTGCACACTCCATGCAAAGTCCAAACAATGTCAACTGCTCACTTTGTGTCAAAAAGCAATATTTTCGACCCAGCAAAACTTAGATTCCACAACTTATTGCTCGCAACCTCTACCAACGGTTGCCTCTCTCTGTCTTCACGATGTTGGTCTGGATATGTATTACTGCGTGGTTTTGGAGTGCCATCGGTTGATGCCTTGTGCATTAGACACCGGTGTGATAGGATAGAAGTTACTAGTAAAAATTAGGATTTAAAGAGCAACTCTGCCACAAAAGAGAAGGCGCCACAGAAGTTGGTGAAGGAATTTCCGTTACGACTGTTGCTTACATGATGTCTTTGAAGAACTTCATCAACTATTTTTTTTCGTTTGTTTGTTTGTTTATTTGTTATTTTATTTGTTTATTTATTCATTGATATGTTTTTATTTGTTTGTTTATTTATTTATTATTTCAGCTGGAGTTTCTGTATCGAAAGATCTGTATTGATTGTCACTCGTGAATAGCTTTGCTCTAACCATCTTCTTTCTGTTCACTTCTTCATCTCCGTCCGTCCGTCTGTATTGATTGTCACTCGTCTGTCTGTCTGTCTGTCTGTCTGTCTGTCCGTCTGTCTGTCTGTCTGTCTGTCCGTCCGTCTCCACTTCCTCCATCTCTTTCTATCGGGGTTCTGTCTGAACTCTGAACTCTGGCGTCGCCACCTACCGACTGCCCAGTGAGCGACGGAGTGTTGGTTGTTGTCTGCTCGAGAGATGTCAGCTCCGCTCTCCAGCAGGTACTCGGCCATTGGCAGGTTGCCAGCGATGACTGACAGTTGGAGAGGCGTGTGTCCATTGGCCTCCGCTGCATTGATTATGCTCTCGTCACGCTCTATGACCAGCGCAGCCAAGCGAGTCGATCGATTCTGGACGCAGTAGTGCAGAACGGTCCTACGATCGCCATCAACTGGATCAGTCAACACCAGCTGAAGCAGACACACACACAGCAATGTCACCACTAACACCTAGGCTATACCACCACCAACTCCACCAACACCATCCTCACCGATCGGAAGAGTGGATAATCAGCGATTAAGTACCTCAAATCCTCGTTCCTTTCTAAGACTCTGTTCTTCTCACCAAGTATCTCTGTCTCGGTCTCTTTCTCTCGCTTTCACTCTCACTCTCACACACTCTCTGTCTCTGTCTCTGTATCTGTATCTATCTCTGTCTCTGCGTCTCTCTCTCCCTCTACCTGTCTTTCTACCTCTGTCGCTCTCTCTCCATTTCTCTGTCTTCCGTTAATCTCCTCCTCTTGTCATCCTCGCCCTTTCATCCTTACTCCAGTACCTTCTCCTACTTCTCCTCTCTTCCTTCTCCCACTTCTCTCTTCCTTCACTTTCTCATTCGCCCTATCCTCATTTTTCATGCTCTCCATTTTGCTTCTCTTCCACATCCTGCTGCTGACAAAGATTTCACGGCTGTTTCTTTCTCTCTTCCTTTCCAGCTCCTTCTCCTACAAGGGTCTCATGGCGTTCTCTTCATCCCTCTCCCCTTCCTTCCCGTCTTGTCCTCTTCCTCTTGCCTCTCCTCTTGCCTCTCCTCTTGCCTCTCCTTTGTTTGCCTCTCTCCTCCTCCTCCTCCTTTTCCTCCTTCTGCTTGCAACGTTGCGTTGCTAAGGGCAGCCAATACAACAGACGCACTCAAATAAATTCACCGTCTACTTCAATCAGTGAAATGCACGCAGACGTACAGACAGACTGATGGTGACAGACAGACAGACATACATACAGACAAACCGATGGATAGTGGCAGGCAAACAGACAGGCTTTAACAAATTAACACACAACATTATGCAACGATACCGAAGAGCCGTCTCTTAAACAGTAGAATATGAATTGTTGCTGTTAGTGTTTGTTATGAATGGTGATGACAACGGTAACTGATGACGATGACGATAACGACGATGACGACGATGACGATAACGACAACGACGATAACGACAATAATAACGATGAAGATGACGATAACAATGATAACGACGATGACGATAATAACAATGACGAAGACGATAACAACGATGACGAAGACGATAACAACGATGACGAAGACGATAACAACGATGACGAAGACGATAACAACGATGACGAAGACGACGATGACAAAGACGATAACAACGATGACGAAGACGATAACAACGATGACGAAGACGATAACAGCGATGACGATAATGACGTGTCACGTTGTCACGTTGACTACGTGACTTGGTTTACCTTGGCATTGTTATCGTCGTCGTCAAGGCATAACTTGGCGGCGTCATAGTTTTCTTTGAAGCAGGCCAATGCGAGCAGAGCCAAGGCCTCGTTTTCCGTTGCCTCTAACTCTGCCCTCTCCTTTGCAGTCGGTAACGGGGCTTTCCTTGTCTTCTTCTTCTCATCCGATGAAGAATCATCATCATCAGTCGCTGCAACCTGGTTCTTCTTCTTCGGTGGCTGCTGCTGCTGATGCTGTACCTTGACATCCGCCATTCAGAGACAGACAGAGAGACGGACAGACAGTTGTAGACAGACGGACGGACTGACAGACGGACAGACAGTTATAGACAGACAGACAGACAGACGGACGATGGATGGACAGATGGAAAATGTCGTTTGGAAGTTTCTGTAGCTGATGTAGTTCGTCTCTCTGTTAAAAACAATCCACATAATATAATTTTATATCTTTACGGTCATAGCACGAATAAAACAAGAGTTGAGGTAATTGTCCTCCATTACTGTTTCACGGATCACTTTAAACTTAAGCCATCCATTCCTATTTCCACACTTCTCTCCTCATCTTCTGTCCATAAAATGCTAGCCTCGATTAAGAGGCCAAACCACTCCTCTGGATTCATGCTTCCATACTTATTTTCCACACACGCTACTTCAAAGCTTTCCATCCATTCCTCTAGATTCCTCTTTCTACTCTTTTTCCACACAACACTTTAAAACTTCCTATCCATTTCAGTGAATTTCTTTCCATAAAGTTTATCTCCCTATCCTCTACCTGTCAAATGCTAATCTCGGTTTAAAAGCCATCGTCGTTTCAAAAATACCAAGTAAACATTTTACTTTAACATTAATCACAAAGATTATGTAATTGTATTGTATTTGACTATTTATAAAGCGCTTCTCACAGCAAAAGCCTTTCAGAAGAGCTCCCAGTGCGAGCAACCCGAGGGAAAGGCAGGATTTTAGTTTCGAAAAAGATGAGGAGAGACTCCCAGAACGGATGGCAGAGGGAACCGGTGGACGAAATCCATTCCACAGAGAAGGACCTATGCAGGCGAAGGATCTGGATTGAGCCATCGCAGTCCTGACACGGGGAACGAAAAGGTCAAGCCGATCAGAGGATCGAAGAGGACGCAGCGAAGTGGCAGAGAGTGGGCGAAGCATGAGATCGCAAAGGTACTTCGGAGCAAGACCCAAATGAGACTTAAGGAACATAACAAGTAAACATTATAACTGTTATTGTAATCTAAAATTTATAAAGCGTCACTCAGAAAGGTCAGTGGCGTTCTTTATAGGCTACTTAAACGTTATACTTTCTCAATATACTTGATGCCGTTGGCGAAGGTACTAACCTGGGCGAGACGAAGTCAGTCAACTGGAAAATAACTCGATGGACTGCAAAGTCCGCGACTCCTTTCACAGAGCAAGATCGACCAACAATCTCTGTCTCTGCCTCTAATTCTGTCTCTGTCTCTTGTGCTCTCTTCGTGTCTCTGTCTCTCTTTCTATGCCTCTCAGTCTACGTAGTCTCCAAAGCAACTAACAACCCAATAGCTACAGCAGATGCCCTTGACGTATCTGCGTATAGTATCATCAACATCACCAACCACAGCATCAACAGCAGCAGCAGCAGCAGTTTATCGTTGGTCGGCAACGTCGTCGCTATAGAGTCGTTGGCACCAATCGCAATCAACGATGCGTGCGCCATGCCAACCAACGCCCAGACCAACCAACGACTGCACGTCTTATAATTAATTTGTTGGGCCTACGCACACTCGCACCTACCAACCGATGATCTGCATATGTATAAATATATTGTAAACATCGATGGAAACAATTGCATGGAGATGTTTGGAAGCAACGGGTCAAACGTATACAACACAGACCCCTTTGTAAGACTCTATCTGTCTGTCTGTCTGACTATCTGTCTGCTTGTCTGTCTGTCTGTATGTCTGTATGTCTGTATGTGTATGCATGTATATATATGTATGGCTGACTGTATGTATGTTTGTTGTATGTCTGTATGTATGTTTGTATGTATGTTTGTATGTATGTCTGTCTGTCTGTCTGTCTGACTGTCTGTCTGTCTGTCTGTCTGTCTGTCTGTCTGTCTGTCTGTCTGTCTGACTGTCTGTCTGTCTGTCTGTCCAATGGTCTACTACTTTGCCTTCTGTGTTGTCGATTTTCCGCTTTTCGTTGATCGTCCAGGAGGAGAACAAAGGAGAGCAGAAGGACGAATAGAAACAGAAAGAAGAGCAGGAGAAACGGAAGCAGTGACAGACACAGGGAAGGCATGGGAGAAGAAGAAGGAAGAGTAGGAGAAGGAGAGGAATAGGAAGAAGAGGAGGTTGCGACCAAGTGGAGCAGAGCGCCACGTGGGATAGACGTGATCGATTACAGGATGTTTGCTATGACGATCTATGAAGATGTTGTTAGTAACGTTAGCAACGGCCCCTCCCTCCCTCCCTCTCCCTCCCTCCCTCACTCTCTACCTCCCTCCCTCCCTTCCACCCTCCTTCTTCTCCTCCCTTCCGAAATAGATCCAATTCTGCCGCAGGTGGAAGCTGTTGGTTGTTTCTATATATAGAATTCTCCGGGAATTCCAGCGACATAATCATTTAAAAGTCAGTCATGCGTACAATCCATCTCTATCGTCCGTCAATCATTCATTCATTCATTCATTCATTCATTCAATAATTTAATCACTTAATCACTGCACACAATCAATAATTTCATTCATTCACTTGATGGGTAACTTATTCACTCACTAACTGAATGAATTAATCAATCAGACATTCATTCATTTCTATCATTATATCAGTCACTTCACTCACTCACTTAATCAATCAATCATCATCATACAATCAGTCATTCAATCACTTACTTACTACTCACTCACTCAGTCAATCAATCATCCAATCAATCACTTTATCAATTATTCAATCACTCACTCAATTAATCAATGAGTCAGTCAATCGATCCAGACTCCCATCAAAGCATCGAAAGTGTTCTAAGTTTTTTAATTTAATCTGCGACTCCGACGAGAGTTTATTGACCAAATAAACGACTTTCCTTGGACATTTCTACTGAAAAGCGAGCCTCTGGGATCTGGCCATCATGTCATCGATGTCAGTAGGCTACAACTGTATCCACTTCTCTCTGCATAATTCTCTGTGTGATACATTTCTCTGCATATCATTCTCTGTGTAACTTGTTGACATGTTATTATGTTTATGTCATTGATTCTCCGTGTATTCATTTCTATCATTCTCTGTGTGATACAATTCTCTGCATATCATTCTCTGTGTATCATTTTCGGCTTATCATTTGCTGTTCTTCGCCATAGAACACGAACGATGATCGATTGTGATCGATGGTCTTCCTCATATCGATTTCTCTGTCGTGTCAGTCTGTTTGATCGGCGCTATATCAATGGCTCAGATTACGAAGACGATGACGACGACGTCATCTTGTGGACGGAGGAGTGGCGTTTTGACTGAGGAAGATCGAGTAAGAAGAGTCACGTTTCGTTTGCAAAGTGAGAGATAATTCCCAGATCTGCAGTCACTCTCTGTCTGTCTCTCTGTCTGTCTCTCTGTGTCCATCTTTCTCTATCTCTCTGTCTCTGTCTCTCTCTTTACTCTTCATCCAGTCATCCTCTCTCTCTTTCTCTATCTGTCTCTGTCTCTCTCTCTCTCTCTCTCTCTCTCTTCTCTCTCATCTCTCTCTCTCTCGTTTCTCTCTTTCTCTGCTTCGATCAGTGCCTCTCTCCTCTCTCTCTGTTCTCTCTCTCTCTCTCTCATCATCTCTTGTCTCTCTTCCTGCATCCGTTTCTCTCGTCTCTGTCTCTCTCTCTCTCTCTCTCTCTCTCTCTCTCTCTCTCTCTCTCTCTCTCTCTCTCTCTCTCTCTTGACTCATCATCTAGTCATCCTTGTCTCTCTCTGTCTCTGTCTCTGTCTCTCTCGCCTCTTCCTCCATGCATTCTCGTTTCTCTCTTTCTCTGCTTCGATCAGTGCCTCTACCCTTCCCTCTGTTCCTCGTTTCTCCCACCATCTCTCCGTCCGTCTGTCCGTATCTCTGTGGTATCATGTCTCTCTATCTGTCTGTCTCTGTCTGTCTCTGTCTCTCTGTGTGTCTCTCTCTTCGTCAGTCAACAGTCACCATCGTCTCTTACAGTACCGACTGTCGTGGATTTTAGTTCAGAGCCGAGAGGCAATTGGTCTGTAGACAGTCAACTGAAGCTACTGCAGTTCGACTCTTTTCATTCGTGACTCTTGCAATGTCTCTTTATATCGAAGGAAACACGAGCGTCGATGGTGAACCGCCTTGCAAAGAGACAACTCCAACAGCTGCGGAACTTCTCCAAGGTTAGAACCGATGAGAGAGAACTTGGTGTTACTTCAGAGCATGGGCGACCTGAGGGGTAAAAGGGAGCATTTGCTCTCGGATTTTGTCCATAAAAAAATTATTTCAAAAATTTATTTATCTTACTTTTTAACAATGAATGGCTATGCTTTTTTCCACATTTTAATTTCTTATCCAAACTAGTCAAGATGACCTGAAAAATGTAAAAAATATATAAAAACATTGAAACTTTTAACAGTTTTGTTTTTAGAGTACGCGTTCAGAAATAGCTGAAAACGGATCCCAGAACGCTAACAACTGGCTCCACATCATGTCAAATGCTTCCAAAAGCGTTGGCGGCTGTTGGGATCCGCGTCAGACCCCTAATCGCGGGAGTGAGCGCCGAGAATGACGCGTTAGGTTGCTTTCGGCACCCTCGTTAGTCCCCATGCCAACAATTTAAAACATTGCCCCCCCCTACAAAAATTCCTTCGGACGCCCATGCTTCAGGGGCACAAAGGGACTGAGAGAGCCGTACATATTACAGGCGGGCAGAATAGACTGACTGAATGAAAGGTTGCCGAACACAGAATGACTGGGTTATTTCACGTAGGCCTACCTGCCTACATACGCTCATACATAAGTTATGTACAGAATGTAGCAGAGAAAGGCTCGATTAGTTAAATTGCTAATCGATTAGAATTGGAATTAGCAGAATCTTGTAGCTAATCGATTAGAATTAGAATCAGCTCTTTGTCTAAACGAATAGCTAATCGATTAGTTAAATTGCTAATGATCTCTCTGATCCCCTGGAAACCGGACTCGGACCTCCCTCGGACTACTCTTTTGGACAACCCCTCTGATTAGACGCAGCGCTCGTGAATAAGCTGGTGCCCTGCGCTTGGCTTTCGAGTGGCGCTTTAGAAGTTTGGAGATTACGATTACGATTACGATTACGATTAGAATTGGAATTAACAGAATCTTGTAGCTAATCGATTAGAATTAGAATCAGCTCTTTTTCTAAACGAATAGCTAATCGATTAGTTAAATTGCTAATCGATTAGAATTAGTTAGCAGAATCTTGTAGCTAATCGATTAGAATTAGAATTAGCTCTTTGTCTAATCGACTAGCTAATCGATTAGTTAAACTGCTAATCGATAAAAATTAGAATTAGCTACTGAAATTTGCTAATCGATTAGAAATAAAATTAGCAAAGTCTTGTAGCTAGTTTATTATAATAAGAATTAGCTGTTTGTCTAATCGATTAGCTAATCGAATAGAATCTAATCGATTAGCTATTAATATGAATATTAACTCCCAAAAAAAGATGACCACAATTTCATCTCTAGGGTTCTATATCGTACCATTCGGGATGTTAAGATTTAACTCTCAATCCTGACTATAGGCATAAACTTATAGTTTTTAATTTCATTACTTTCATTATCTCATGTAAACAAGTTGCGGTATGTCAACTTTGTATCTTAATAATAAACGAAATCTATTAGTTGCCCACCTCTGGTATGTAGGTACATATGCGTAAGTGTATGCATGTATGCGTATGTGCATTTTTATGTACGTGGTGAGTTTGTTTATATAGCGCCCTGTTTGAACCTTGTCGTCGTTCTGTAGATGTGCCTTGGTGGTCGTGTTTGCTGTTGGTCGTTCTGTGCATCTGTGCGGCCGTCAGTCTGATCATCTACGTCGAAGAGATCGCATTCATAGTGCGCCATTTCCAGTCGGATGAAAACCAGAGGATGAGACTCATCTGGATTCTCGCCTTCTTTCCAGTTCAGTATACGCGTAACGTTTCTTCTTCCACTGGATTGATGTCGCAGCTGTTGATGCTGCGATGCTTTTGAATCCATCAATTCCAAGTCCAAAAACATTCGCCTAACTTTCAGTTGATCTCCTTTAAAGCAGCCCAATGAACATTAAAAGAATCTTCTCCTTCTCTTTCTTCTTCTCCTTCTCTTCCTCGTCCTTCTACTCAGTGGCGGCACTACACCAGGGCAAGCCAGGGCAAGAAAACCTTTGTCCTGGTCGTTGCCCTGCCAAGAAATTCATTTGGGGCATAAATAGCATTCTATTTCTGCACTGGTTACTTGTATGACTGCCCTGGCTGTGCCCTAGTTACAAAATATGTCTGGCGCCGCCTCTGCTTCTACTGCTTCTCCTCCTCCTCTTCTTTTTCTACTCCTCCTCCTCCTTCTTCTCTCCTCCTCCTCCTTCTCATTCTTCTTCTCCTTCTCTCTTCCTCCTCCTTCTCCTTCTCTTCGTCCTCCTCCTTCTCTTCCTCCTCTTCCTTGTTGTTCTTCTTCTTGTTCTTCTTGTTCTTCTCCTCCTTCTCTTTCTTCTTCTCCTTCTCCTCCCCTATTCCTTCTCCTTCTCCTTCTTCTTATCCTACACCTTTTCCCTCTTCTCCTTCTCCTCTTTTTCCTCTTCCACTTCCTAATCCACCTCTTGTTCTTCTTCCTTCTAATCTAGATTTCCTTGCACTTTAGTGAAGATGCTGAATAATTATAAGTGACGCAACATATACTACTTTAAATATTTTGCACTGACTGTTTCACATAATAATTATCGATGATATAGTTGTTAATAATAATAATAATAATAATAATAATAATAATAATAATAATAATAATAATAATAATAATGATAATGATAATAATAATGATAATGATAATGATAATGATAATGATAATGATAATGATAATGATAATGATAATAATAATAATAATACTAATAATAATAATAATAATAATAATAATAATAATAATAATAATAATAATAATAATAATAATAATAATAATAATAATAATAATAATAATATTGCTGGTCGTAGGTATACACGTTGACGTCGCTGCTGGCTATTCTGATTCCCAGATCGGCAACATTGGCCGATCTTGTGGCTAACACGTAAGTGCAGAACAGTTGAAAAACCCTGACGGTTGTTTTAGGACCAATCGCTCATCATCGTCTGAACTGTTGCACTATAATAAAACGTAGGTCTATCCACGCAGTCGACTGTTAACATTTCAGCAGACATAGATACTTTAGATAGGCGTTACTTTGTTCCTGACGCTGGTATACAGATAATCGTAATCGTAATCTCCAAACTTCTAAAGCGCCACTCGAAAACCAAGCGCAGGGCACCAGCTTATTCACGAGCGCTGCGTGGTGGCAATTGCTTCACATTACCTTATCACCATCGGCGTCGTCAATCAATCGATAAATCAATCAATCAATCGAAATTTATATAGCGCCCTTCAAGATCTCTACTCGTCCTCCCAGATGATTGCCAGCTGGTTGAGTGAGATGATGATGATGATGATGATGATGATGATGATGATGATGATGATGATGATGATGATGATGATGATGATGATGATGATGATGATGATGATGATGATGATGATGATGATGATGATGATGATGATGATGATGATGATGATGTGTGGCAGGTTCTTTGCCACCTGCTTCTACCAGTTCCTTGGTCTGATGGAGAACTATCTCGGTGGCCATCAACACATCCTCGCATCACTCGACCGTCAGCCGCAAGAGGCGCTCGTGTCGCTGGCCACTCCTCCTCTCTGTCTCTGCTGCAGATGTCTGCCACTCGTTCCACTCACCAGGTAGGCTACACCAGTCGATCATCCCATCAATCGATCGATCGATCAATCGATCCTAGTGCAGAGCTTCTCATTTAAGGCGATCGATCGATCGATCTCCTTGGTCGATCGCCTAGCGAAGGTCTGGTGGATCGATTAATCGATCGCGCAAATCGAGCGCGATCGATTTACTCCAAGAGGAAACTAGAGCCATTATAATATTTACCTAATTTACATTACTTTAATATTTGCTTACTTGCGGCGGCGCTGAATGCGTTCGGAACGCAGCGTTTCGTGACCTAATGACTGCTGAGTGATCGCTCCAATTTCGTGCAATATGAGTGGTCATAAGAACACAGTGGACACCTCCCGCGTAACGTTATTAGTAAGTTCGCAACGTCACTAATTTCGAAAATTATTGAAAGCAACAATGGCGGCGACGATGCCAAAGTGGAATAATAATGTACAGTTTAGCACTCTTCTGTCATAGAAATTAGGTGACTCGTTCGATGTGGATGTAGTCGAGATAGCCAAGTAGGCAGTAGGCAGTAGCATGTTAAAACTTATTATAGGCCTAACTATGAATGATGTGGAACCAGGCCAGCCGAGGGGGCAGGGGGGCAAAAACCCAGGGGCCCGGCGACTTTTAGGGCCCGGGTTGGGCCCAGCAATCAACTTATGAAAAATATTATAATCAGTTATAGGCCTACACAGTTTATGATTTATACCTTTTAAAATATAATATTACGGACACTTAACTACAATAGTTGCACATATAAATATAATTTTGTAGGGTTGTATCCGACTATCCGCACAATAACTATTTAATTTTTTTTTTTATTTTCTCATAAAGTCTAAGAATAGTTAGGGGCCCGTGAATGCTCTGCCTATAGGGTCCCAGAATTTCTGTCGGCAGCCCTGTGTGGGACGGATAACAAGCAACGGCGCTCGTTTTCGGTTGCTGGCCCTAGGACTGGAATGGCTGTTGCGCTCCGTCTAGTGAATAGAGTTCACACGGTGAGCGGGTCACACAATTATTCTTTAATAACTTAACGACTGTCTTATTTAGCCGTGGCTGGACTAGGAGCGCTTCTGAGTCGATCACCTTGAAAGGGCGCTATATGAAAACTAATTAATAATAGGGGCCTACTGTCAATAGTAATAATAACGGAACTGAACTGAGATAGGCCTACTAAATTAGTACTATATAATATGCAGCTATACTTACTATATAATATGCAGCTATACTAATACGATGTACAAAATACGATGTACACAAAAGCTCTCGAGGTCGATCGCGCACCGATCGCCTACTCAATCCAGCGCGATCGATTTTCAGATCGCCTTCTATTTTCAAATGAGAAGCTCTGTCCTAGTGTATTTCGATCACAGACTGATCGATAGATTTATTGTTCCGATTGCTGTAATGTAAATCTCAGAATTTTTCTCGGTGCTACACAATTTGCCTGAGTACAGTAACAGACATCTGACGTTACTAGGCAAAATCTGTTTCATAACTGCTACATCTAGAACAATAATAATTATTATTGTCACATGTTGCGTTCTGACAACAAAACTTTGATCGAATAAACGAAAATACATACATACTTAATTAGTTCCTATTGCAGGACTCAGCAAGAGAAATGAGTTTTCAGAAGTTCACACTTTACTAGCCTTGAGCCCTGGACCACTCTGCCCGATGCCTTCGGATGTAGCTCTGGTCGATGTTTAACTTAATATATCTCAGACGCATGATTACCAGGGCGCAGAATAGTACGTATACTTTCTGACACAGTGTTTATAGCTGACATAGTTCGAGTGTCAGGGATGGGCAGTAATTGAAATTACTTAATTGAAATTACTTGAAATTGCGCAATTTGTAATTTGCTATTTTGTAATTCAATTACATTTCCCATGTAGTCTGCCCTTTAGAAATTACATTTCAAGTCTCAGAGTAATTCGTAATTTGTAATTCGATTACATTTTCCCAAGTAATGTGCCCATCCCTGTCAAGTGTGCAGTTAAATTTGTCGAGTGTAGACCTATAGTTGACTTGTTTGGATTGCGCAGTGTAAAAAGTATGAAGTATGAATTTTCTGAGAGATTAATTGGCTCAAGTCAACCAAACACGATTTCATTCTAATACCTGAAATTTTACTCACCAGCTCAGTTTAGAAGTTTGAGGAAGAGTATGCAGAAGACATTTCTGAGTAGTTTAGACACTGGATCAGGATTGGATTGGATTGGATGCTGCTCTGCGTGTGTTTTTCTGTAGGAAGACCTATTCAGTATTTCGGGCGATGGTCGTTCAGTTCGCTGTTTTTCGGCCTCTGCTTATGTTCACAGCCGCCGTTCTCTGGACCAACGGATCCTACGAACCAACAAACGTACGTCGTAATCGTAACCGTAAAGTCGAAATTTCTGCAGCGCTCACAAAAGCTCACTGTCTGTCTCTGTCTGTCTGTCTCTGTCTGTCTCTGTCTCTCTGTCTATATACAATTCAATTCTGTTTTTTATTGAAGCCATTAAAGTGAAACAAAGGTAACATGATTATTTGCCATTGTTAGCATCACAACACAGTAGCAGCATGATTATTTTTCATCACTAGCCACAAAAGGGAACCCCGAAAGGACAATAGTCCCGCTAGCTAGGGTCACCTAAGTTATTACTATTATCGCAGTACATGATAACAACAGGAAGGACTTAGAATCAATATTCAGTTTCGAACCAAAAAGCTATTGCGAAAAACATAGGCTAAACCTTAACTACATTCAAACTATACCTCTATCTCTATTTCACTCTATCTCTCGCTTCACAATGATCCACCTGATGACAATGCCAACCGCTGTCTTGTCCATAATGCAATTTGTTCGTGTTGTATAGTTTTCTCCGTCGAGTGGCTACCTGTACATCAGTCTCCTGAACCTGTTGACGACGGGCGTTGCCATGTGGGGCCTCATGATCCTTCGCGCTGCCTTCCACTCTCGCCTCGAACACCGCTTCCACCTGACGACGAAGATTGCCTGCGTCCAGATCAGTCTCATCACCAGCATCCTCACCGACCTCCTCCTCAGCATCCTCGCTTCGACCGGAGTCATCACCTGCTCGCGGTACTTCAACGCCAGAGACCGGACTGAAGGTCAGTAGGTCACACAGAAATTGGATTAAGGTCAGTAGGCCACAAAGAAAAGGGCTGAAGGTCAGTAGGTCACTATGGGCTGAAGGTCAGTAGGTCACACAGAAATTGGATTAAGGTCAGTAGGTCACAAAGAAAATGGATGAAGGTCAGTAGGTCACAAAGAAAAGGGGTGAAGGTCAGTAGGTCACTATGGGGTGAAGGTCAGTATATAGGTTACACAGAAATTGGATTAAGGTCAGTAGGTCACAAAGAAAAGGGCTGAAGGTCAGTAGGTCACTATGGGCTGAAGGTCAGTAGGTCACAAAGATAACGGTTGAAGGTCATTAGGTCACAAAGAAAAGGAGCTGAAGGTCAGTAGGTCACATCATCGTCATAATCATCACCACCACCATCATCATCACCACCACCACCACCATCGTCGTTCTATGAATCAAATTTCAATATCTTCCGAAGCCGATGAAGGCAAATCAATGCATCATCAGTCATTGTTATACGAGACAATGTCTTCTTCGTTCCTGTTTTCCGCAGCCATCTACCACACCATTCTGACGATCCTCATGACGCTCTTTGGCATTCTCGGTCGATACGCCTACAGACAAATCCCCAGTGCAGAGGACCGTGACGTAGCTCCACTCAACCATGGACAAGAAGACATTACCAGCAGCCAGCCAGCATCACCAGATGCAACGACGGTTACACTGGAGTCGCCTGTGGCTGAATCCCCATCGAAAGCGCAGATCTTCGACATCGCTAATCACTCTCATCTTCAACTCTATCCTCAGCAGCTGCCACCGCCGCCTCAAAAGACGAGCGACGTTCTCACTTACGTCTGACCCGTGTCTCGCCATCAAATAGAAACGCCTGTATCGTAATCGTAATCTCCAAATTATCTAAAACGCTACCCTAAAGATGAGCGTAGAGCACCAGCTTATTAACGAGCGCTACGTTAAGTCAAATGGGTTGTCCAGATATGGTGAAGGCGATTGCAGAGTCCGGTTACTAGAAAGAGGAAGCAGAGGAGCTACCAAGCCGGGTTTCATTGAGGACGAGAACGCTAGGAAGGTGGAGGATTCGATGGATTAGAATCAATCAATTTCGTTTATTCTTGACATCAAGCGGACAGGTCGCAACTTGTAACAGGTAGCACAAATTGTCTCAGCTCTGACAGTTAGTTATTAAATGGGGTAGGAAGGATTAGGGTAGGAAGGATTAGGGTAGGAAGGATTGGATGGATTAGGGCAGGAAGGATTGGATGGATTAGGATAGGAAGGCTCGATTAGGGGACGAATTCTTGAGATGGGATTTTTATTTGGAGTGGAAAGCCTGTGGAGTGACAAGTAGAGGAGCCTGCAGAGGCAGATGATGGTGGGCGGGCGTTGGCATTGGTAGAGGAACGGAGAATTTACAGAATTCAACTAGCATATCGTATCGAAGTCGAGGTGCAGTGTAATGTAATGTAAATCTTCGAAAATTTCTCAGCGCCCACGAAAGCCACGTCAGGGAGACCAGCTTATTCACCGGCGCTATATCAAATCAAGTCCGCAATTGCCAAACTCCTCTGTTCGTTTCGGTGCCAGGTCAAAATCCGGGGAGGTCAAGCTGAGGAGACAGCATGGTGCTACGGTGGCAATCGGTGATGAATGATGATGATGGTCGTGTGGTGGCGCAGGAGTTGAATCAGGATAGGATATCTTGAAGAGTTCGGTTTTCAGTCGTGAGTGGAAAGCAGAAGAGCAGAGTGCAAGCGGAGGAGAGTTTGAGTTAAGAGGCGAGATAGGAGGATGAGCAAACTGGCGGTCTTTTGGGAGTCCATTCCAAAGAGCTGTGCAGCGTAGACTAAGGAGCGGTTGCAGAATTTCAGAGTGTAGTAGGCTAGCCGCTAAAGTGCTAAACGAATCGGTTGGACAACTTGAGGCAAGAAGCGACTGGAAACGGGAAGTAGTGACTTGGAGACGGGAAGTAGTGATTGGATGGGGGGGGGAGGGCCACATCAATGGACAGAAACCAGAGGTTCATTCGAGGACCATTAATTCACCACGTCCCACAGACAGCAAGACGCGTAGAGTTGTGACAACGGTCCTGTCAGAGGAAGTCTTCCGTTTCGCGAAAGCAGTCATAAAACCCTCTTCCAATCATCAACAGAAAAATCGGAGGCGAATCTGAAACCCCTCAATGTCGATTCATTCAGACTGTTTCACATTCTGACTAATCTGCTCCAACGTTTCAAGTGATTGGTAGAGTCGACGTCCACTTCCACTTCCCACACACCGGACGCAGATCTCCTAGAGAGGTTAACATCAGCTACAAACTCTTCTACCACAGCCTGGTCCAACCTTACCCCTCTTCTTCTAGAATCCTCATCTTTCTCCTCGTCTTCCTCATCATATTGTTCTTCCTCTTCCTCCTTCTCATCTACTGCTTCTTCTCCTCTTCCTTCTTCCTCCTCTTTGTCTTCCATCTCTTCCTCTTCACACTTTCTCTTATTCGATACGTAAACTGCAAAGTTCGGTCTAAATCTTAAAAGAATTAAAGTCAACCACAACTATTTGGTTTGTAGACCGAGTATTTGATATCTTTCAGGAATTGCATTAACAACACGCCCGTGTCAAAAACCTATAATAAAAATCTCACACACACACAATGTCTATGTTGATCGAGTTGGCAAATTAAATTGGCGAAGCTACCCTAGATATCTACTTAAATGGTCGGCCGCTGCTAACAATCACAACCAGACTGCAGCCAAATAAATGACCATCACCGAATCATTCACTCCGACCATTAAGTGCAAAATACTACGGAACAACGGGTTTAAATATACAACAGCAACAACACTGACCACAACAATCCTCTTCTAGGTTTAAAGAAAACGGTTAACTAAGAAACTTTGAATTGATACAGATGTCTCTCAAGAACAAATCGATCATGATCAGCAAACAAAATCCCAAGGATCACAGACAAAAATAAACGGACTCGCCGACCTTAAAGAGTGCCTCACACTTGGCTCTTAATAACAACCTCCACCCCCTCACCTCTCAGTGGTACAGGCAACATTTGCCAAACAACTGCAACAGAAAGAATTAAATCCAACCAGCCAGTCTAGCTCTGCAAAATGCTGGGTTAACAAGTAATCACTCAATGCTCAACAAATCTTGTACATGATTAACAACCAACAACGCTACCCTTCAGCAGTACAATTTAAGTCATTTTCAAAGGAATTCATTTTAAATAAACAAACTAGAGCATGATCAAGCTATGTCAACAGCACAAATTATTTAAATTATGCAAAACATTATCATCAACATCTTTTGTCCATTACCAAACAGCTCATACAGGATTTCATCAATTTCTTAAATATCATGATTTTTCGCAAACAATTTAAAGTAATACAATTTCACAGATTGTGAGAGAGCTGCTATAAATTTCGAAACTAACAAAGTCCAAACATCCTCACAACATTTGAAATGCATCCAGACTCTGCCTATCACACCCCAAAACAAGCGACTCTTGACCGATAGGAAGCGGTATTATTGCCATCGGTTTGGATGACCACGCATTACATGAGAGACAGGAAACGGAATGACAGGGTTAGGGTCATCACTGTTTGACCAAACTTCAACAGAACAGTCTCTGTGGTCACTTCTCTTCCTTCCTCCTATTCCTCTTCCTCCTCCTTTGCTCAGATCAAAGCGAAACCTCTGGCCACACCGTACAAGACCTCAGTGCATCAACCACTTAATGTACAGATTTCCTGTCATTGCAAAAAACCATCCACACAGATCATGTCTCAAGCTGCACCAAATCATTGCAAAAACTTCTCACTTTGAACAGATTTAACAAGAACCGAGCTGAGAAGGTACATCCACTAAAATGGGAAAGCTAAATGAAGAACCAAACTATCCCGACTCACTCGTCACGTGATTAGTACGGAAAGTCACAGCTACAACAATGAACACCATTTGCTGATCTGAGAGGAGTAGATGCCTCAAATATCAACAGCCACTACACAGCGGACGATAGAGAAAACAAGGTAAAGCAGCTGAGGACATCTGTCTGCTTCCCTTCTCTTTGCCTCTCTGTCTCTGTCTCTCTCCGTCTCTCTCTCTATGCCTATCTCTGGGGTCATATAATGTGCATGGAAATGGTTGTTTGTGGACACACGGAGAGTAAATGCAGATCACAATAATTTGAAGAAAACTATGTTAGTAACAAGTTCAGGATAGGTTCGTAAGGAAGTTCTTCCGCGCCTCCGCTCGCTTACAGCTCTGCTCCAGCCTCCACCGCCTCCTGCTCCCGCTGCGGGGTCTCGTATGGAGCAGGGAACTTCTCATTGGTCGGCTCAACGCCCCAGATCTCACGAGCGTACTGGCTGATGGTTCTATCGGACGAGAACTTGCCAGAAGAAGCGATGTTGAACAGTGACATTTTCATCCACGCATCTTGGTTCTGAAACGGTCACAATTCGAAAAGTATCACCGCCTGACCGAGAAAACTCATTCACCGTTACATTCATTCATTCATAGAGAGCACTCATATAGCACCTCTCCAAGATAACTACTCGAGAGTTATTCGCTCCTGTAGTCTCTCCTGATCCTAGAATATCTGGGATCGATAGTTGCTACCCTCCAAAAGATCGACTCCGCCTTTCATTCACCAGATAGCGTTTGTAAAATGAGCAGTTGGACAGATGGGTGCCTTGCATGGCTGCCAAATTTAAATTCAATTCCTGTAATAACTTGTGATCATCCATTCATACTAGAACTTGTGATCATACTGCATTCATGTCAGTTTGAATCAATAAACGAAGATCATCATCATCATCATCATCATCATCATCATCATCATCATCATCATCATCAGAGAAAACATCCTCTAGCTCTATGGTCACTCTGAATCGACCTTCTACAGATTGGTAGCATACAAAAGACTTTGGCCTCATAGGTCTGTAAAGTACTATCCAACAGATCAACGCTCTTTCCCACCGAATAACACTCCTGAATTTCGGTCTGACCAAATTCCCGTCGAAAAAATCGTGGGAAAAGACAAGTTAATTAGATGTCTACATCAAAGTTCAATTAGCAATTGGTTGCCATAGAATATACTTACTTACTTAAGCCGTTAAGATTCTCTCTGAGCAGATAACCAACTGATATGATACTTACAGCATACGTCTTGCTGACTTTCTCCTGTGCAGCAATGTATGCCTCATAGTCGGCCAGAAGCATGTAACTATGAAGGACAAAAATCAAATCACAGTTCACAGACATCAATTTCAAGTGCAGTTCATCAGGGCAATCGCAGAAAACCCCCTTGGGGAGGTTTGGATAACAGAACGGTCTCAGTGGACACTATCACTCTGAGAAGAAGCTATACAGGATCGGCTGTTAACCCTTTAACGACAAGCTGCATTGGTTCCCCATGCATTTTTTAGTACACGCTTGTCGTTTAAGGGTTAAGCATTGCAGGTTAATTCTAACACACGTCAAATTTCTTCTAAAACACTTAAAACGTAAAATGTTTTGCTACATTCTCACACAGCCCATCAAACACCACGTGTCAAAACATTATTTGTTCGTTCATTGATACCAAACATTGACAAACACTAAATTTAACAGGTTAACGGGGTACAAATGGGAGACTCAGAATGGAACGTAGTCTCATTTAATTATAGGGCCATCCATTAACAAGCAATCCATGTAGCAACAAAAAACTTTGGTTAATGTTTAACACGTCTCAACTAAAGGAAAAAAATCAACATATTCATAACCTAATTGTAATTTAACTCTTATATAGCACCACTAACATTTATAGAGCTCCACTATGAGAGAAAACAAATCAGAGGTGCTCTCTCCGCTTATCTATATGACGTGAAATGGCACTACAACAAGAATATTACATTATTTAGCAAAACAATGAACAATAACACAGAAGAGATACCAGTGGCAGAACCACCCAGATTCCTGTCAACAGCCTATTAAGCAAAGCATGAAACGTTAGAACTAAAGAAACAGACATCAAAACCCGACAGAAACTAAACCAAAACAACACAAATAGAAACTCATTAAGCAACTGTGCATCATGATAACGGTGCTATAGAGGCATTAGATTAGATTTGATTTGAAGATACTCACTTGTCGCGATTCAAAAGCGAATTCGCCAGATCACGGAAGAGACCCGGATCTTCGGGAGAGAAGAATCCACTGGCGATCTCGTCAATGCACTGCTTCAACTCTGCGTTTTTTTCGTAATATTCTCTTGGATTGTACCTATACGAAAATGACCCAGCAGACAATTAATTCCCCTTTGTACGTATGTATCAAGTTCAGTTTAAAGGTCGACTCAGTCTTTCATTCGCCACAGAGCGGTGGTAAAATGAGCATTAAGACGTGATGGGCGCCTTGCATGGCTGCCAAACAGTTAACTTCGACTCCTGTAATAACTTGTGATCATCCGTTCATATTATGAGCTGTAATCATACTGCGGCATGTCAGTTTGAATAATAAACAAAGATTATTATTACTATAAGGATAGGCTCACACAGAGAAAGTTCACCTCAACCAATCAGTCAATTACATTTCAGCTTCTATCAATACAGTTGATTAACACGAGGTATTAGTGAGGTGCGGTAGGTAGCCAAATAGACAGAGCACTCTGCCTGCAACGTGGAGAACAGGTTCGAACCTCCACTCGTGCGGTCTTAGTGTAGGGACCTTGAGCAAGTCACAACTGCTCAGCGCCATTGATGTTCTGTCATATAATCATGCGTGCACTTCTGAATTTTGGAACGAGGGTAACATCATGTGCGGTTGCATTGTATTGAATACTAAGTGCACACGCACAGCATACAATTGATTATACCTTACACCAGGGTGTCCAAAGTCTGGCCCATGGGTAATTTCTGGCCTGCCGACGTTTTTCTGGCCACAGAGCCTTGTCTAAAAGACTATACAATTTGAGAATGAAGGTCCATATTTGTAAGTTTTCACTGTGTATGAAGCGAAATCAAATTGTTGTGCCAGCAACAAGCCAGTCAATACTAAATCCTTACTCGCCTATAGAGGTTTTGATAATGAAGATCAAAATTAAGACTGTTTGTATGCTAAAAATGGACCATCTAAGATTCAATTTTAAAAATTTTCTGTGGATGGGCCACCAGACCCCTAGCCCCATTTTGATCAGGTGCCTTTGGCACCCTGGCCCACCACTTGCTGGAAAATATTGCCACTGGCCCACCATTAAAAAGGTTTTGACACCCTGCCGTACACCGACTGGTTTTCCATGATCCAAAGCTCTTGGCGCAATGAACAAGTGAAACGCTTTTCGAATCCACACTACATGAAAATGAGAAAAGAAATGGTGATGTTCCAAAAGCGCACCCTTTCTTCGCTAGCGCCTCCACCTGATCAACCGTCATTCCAAAGATGAAGATGTTGTCTTTGCCCATTTCTTCTGCCATTTCCACGTTAGCTCCGTCCAAAGTACCGATCGTCAAAGCACCATTCATCTGAAAGCAAACCACCAAGTTAACACGATTCTAAAACAGACGCCCTTCCGAGGTCAAAACAGCGGCAATGGTCAATCATCTGATGACTGAAATCCAAAGTGTATCTTCAAGAGAATCTCACAGGGTGTCATCCAGTGAGAACAAAGAGGGGTAGGAAGGGGTGCCCCACACAAGGACAAGCGAAGGGTGGTTACATCCAATTCAGATGTCCACATCTAAAATCTGGTACATACAAGTACAGCCCTTACAGTGTGGATCTAATAAATTAAGAGTCCCTTGCTCAAGTGACACCATCAAAGTACACCACCCCAAAGCACAGTTAGCCCTGCCAGATCAACAAGCAGAATAATTTAGCTGCATTGGAGAGCACAGGTATAAAAAGTGGATGGATGGGGCATGGGGGGTGGGGTGGCACCCAATGTAGAAAATGGAAGGGAGGGTCTACATCATTTCTGCAGACATCCTTTATATTAACCATACACTGTATATTAACCATATGTGAGGCGATCTCACAAAATGAGGCTTATGTCGCTGGTCATAATTACGAGATATAGGCGATTTTCTCGTAAAAGGGGTCATCGGGTCGATTTTCACTTTTTTGCATTTTCGTTTAGTATAGCATCTCATCTTCATATTTTCTTAATTTAATAAGGAATTTCCGACGGCAAATATTATTAATTAATTTTTATTTGAATTTATTCCAGCAATTTTTAACTCAAAAGTTTACATTTTAGCCTATTTTCGACATCATGTTATGCCGGGTAATAACCTGACACCCCTACTGAAAATGGTATCGCCGGAAAGATCGACCTTTCTAGTTTCTTAATATGGTCACATAAATTAGGCTAATGATTTATTATAGACGTACGATTGGTCGGATTATAATGAATAATAATACTTTTGTTCAAACTGTAGCTGCTAGGTCAGACACGTGATCAGAATACTGCAGCCTCATTGGTTGAAACCTTGGCGCGTGACTGTTCCCTTTAAATCTGTTGGCTTGCAGGCACAGCTTGACCTTCACCTTGTTGAAACTACTGGGTTTGAATGCGATGAAAATTCATAATATTCCATTAAAAAAACTTTAAATGGCGCTGAAAATGGATCGCGTTGAGTTTTGCACAATTGCTGAACAATATATGGACACTTAACCTTTCAAATGTCGAGTTTCCGGCAATTTGGTCGAATATTATAAGCGATTACTTCTATCAATCAGCCAAAAATCTTTAGCTGCGATTTGCCGAAAATTCGTTCAGCAGGATTTGTCAACCACAAATAGTCATAACTTTGTCAAATGGCAGTCAATTTTGATAAATCATGGCTCATTTTAACCAGAATTATGTATACTATCATAGTAGACCAAAACCTCAGTTTTGATTTTTCCCGACATAAGCCTCATTTTGTGAGATCGCCTCACATATAATGACGAGAATGTACTAAAATGCATGGGAAACCAATGCAGCTCGTCGTTAAAGGGTTAATACTCGTAAACAGCGCCCTTTCCTTCGGCCTCGCTATACAAATCGTTTTATTATTATTATTTTTTGCCCGAGGTAGAAACGATCCCTTAGGCTCTAAGAAACTATAGGTTCTCGTCCCCAATGTGCTGCTCAAAAGAACCCCTGAAAGCGACGGCGTTAAAGCACTGTGTGCAAATCGACAAGCATTGGAAGAAAATTATTATTATTATTATTAAAATACATATGAACCTGGAACTTCATGTTTCCTGTTCCAGAGGCTTCTGTTCCGGCTGTCGAAATCTGTTCACTGAGATCCGCAGCTGGGATGATCTTCTCGGCCAAAGTGACGCGGTAGTTTTCGAGGAAGACTACCTTGAGGCGCTTTCCAATGATTGGATCATTGTTGATCGTACGACCAACGTTGTTGAACAGCTTGATGATCAACTTTGCCGTGTGGTATCCAGGAGCAGCCTAAAACCAACAAACATACACTCATTTATCATTCCTTATTAAAGTGAAGATCTTTACACTCAAAAACTATGATACCAGACAATCAGGCATAAAAACATTTGGACATAGAAACAACCACACATAGAAACAGCCACACAAAGAACCAGCCACACATATCGTATCGTATCTAAAGATTTATATAGCGCCTCTCTCAGAATAACTATTCAGAAGCGCTCTCAGCAGGAAAACACGGGGAAAAGAAACGTCTTTAAAGAACGAGAGACTAAAGAGGAAAAACCAGTCATTAGTTTAGCCCTTAATGAGGGGAAGTCATTCCAAGTAGAGGGACCAACCACAGCAAATGCCCAGCGTTGAGCAAAGGTAGTCCTAGTCCTAGGAACAAAAAGATCAAGCCAATCAGCAGAGCGCAAGGAACGAGACGAGGTCACAGACAATGTTCCCTCTAAGCTGTGCGCGTGCACAGAGGTCGTGAGACGATTGGCGCACACAAGAAAACATGGAGCGCACACACCAAAAAGTTTGTAAAGGTTAGGCCACATTACAATATGTTCTGAAACACTCATGTTTTGCTAATAAATCTACTTTTGCATGTTAAACTTTTTTATATGCCTTAACTCCATACTCCGTTATATTTTAAACAAATGCTAGAATTTTTATCAACGTACGTGTAGGCCTAAAATAGTGTGTTGAAGACACGGCAACGTTGATTATCCGCCGAATCCGCAATGCGCACAGAGTTTTACTCTCCTTGTAAAAATGTTGCACAAAAGAAATTTTATGCGCACACAGACTCCAAGAAATTAGAGGGAACATTGCGCAGATAATGGCTTTCGCATATAGTCAGAAAGATACTTTGGGGCACTGCTCAGCTGCGCCTTGGAGACTAGAAAGAGGATCTTATAATGGATGTGCGCAGTGATAGGAATCCAGTGCAAGACATCAAGCATATAATTATGTAGAGATATATGAAAAGCGAGGGAGTCGAACTAGAACCATCCACATACAGAAAGAGCCACACATGGAAACAACCACACACAGTTCCTCCACTGTCTTGAAATTTCTCTGCCTTTTCTTACCTTTCCTCCGATCATGACGGTTCTTGGCGTGAACTGCATGTTTGGGTTCTTCTTCAGACGATTGTACATAGTGATGATGTGCAGAATGTTCAGCAGTTGGCGCTTGTACTCGTGAATTCTCTTCACCTGCATGTCGAACAGAGATGTTGGATCGACGGATACCTTGTACTCCTTCTCAATCAACGCAGCCAGCTTCATCTTGTTCTCCTGAAACATAAGATTACGAAAATGATCCCAGAGACCGAGACATCACAACGTCTACTCAGGTTGCCACAAGATTAATAAAACAAAAATCCATGACTTTCCACGACCTTTTCCAATAACTCTTAAGATTTATTTTAGACGAAAAAGGACCTACTTTCTAATTGTATTATGGACGTAACATTAACCGAAATTTAAAAATATGATTAGAAATACGTCTATTAATGATTTTGCCATTTACCATGACTTTCCATGAACCAGCTATGTTCAAATTCCAGGACTTTTTGGAAAACACCTGTTTTCCCAGGTTTTCCAAGCCTTAAATTGTTCAAAGTCTAATTCAATAACTTTTCCAGGATCTGTGATAACCCTGTCTAATCTAATCTAACGACTTCTACAGCGCAATTATCAAAATGCCAAAGACATTAATTGATGATCACAACAGCAAACTATGCTCCTCCAATGCCTCCATTGTCAGCCAACTTCAAACAATCCGTTTACTTTTTACATTATTCAAAAATATTCACGCTAAACAGAAATTTCTCCAACAGGACCAGACGAAAACAGATTCTATATCAGAATTTGGACACTACTGATCGATACCTGCTTCACTTTTGCGAGTTTCAGCAGAAAAGCCTTGTCCGTTGCAAACTTCTCCAGTTTTCTCAGTTCGTCCAACTTTGTGATCCAAGTCTCACCGATTTTCTACAACATAAAAACGCAAAACACGACTGAAACCATAATCAACACCAGAAGCTGCATTGTAAAGGAATACATCTATGATCTGTAGGATGTTATGAACAAGTCTGTATGATTTTTAAAATCTCAGTGAAGAATTCTACATTTGTGCAGAACTGCAGATGAAACAAGACCAAATATCACACAGAAAATAACTTTATACGGACTTTGGATGTATCTTGATACCATATGAAATACATATATATATACATTAATATATATATATATAGATATATATATATATATCTATATATATATAGATATATATATATATATATATATATATATATATATATATATATATATATAATATATACAAATATACACACAAACACACATATATATATATATATATTAAACAATTCCTTAGAACTATCAACTCTCAATACCAGCTTCTTCTGTTCTGCAAACATTGACATGTAGGGAGTTCCTTGGGATATTTCAACATATTTAAGAGGTTCCCTCCCTCAGGTGTAAAGGTTGTGAATCAAAGGATGACAATGATGACCCCTGACCTCGGCAATGGCATCAGCGAGGCTGGGATTGCAGAGTAGAAGCCAACGACGGGGTGTTATTCCATTCGTCTTGTTCTGGAATTTCTTTGGCCACAGCTCGTAGAAATTGCGGAAACTGAAGGAAAACAAAATCAGATTAACTAAGGGAGCAAATATGGAAAGAAATTAAATCATTATTCTGGGTAGGTGTCAGTAGTGTAGTCCTAAAAAATGAAGTGGGGGAATGCCTGGAATTGAAGAGCAGAGACATAGTGTGAGAAAAGAAGTGGAGTTCCCCCCCCCACTACACCACTGGTAGGTGTATGAGATCAGTTACTACTTAGAAAGGCCCTAGAAGAAAGAGGAAGAGAAGATAGAAAGAGAAAGACACCGAAAGGGGGAGACAGAGAGACATAGAAAGGGAGACAGAAGAGAAGGAGGGAGAGAGAGGCACATACAGCAAAGAGAGACACAGGGGCAAAGAGAGACAGACACAGGAGAGAAGAAAAAGTGAGAGAAAGACAGGGAGACAAAGCAGAGAGAGTGAGAGAACAGGGAGAGAGTCACAGCAAAGAGAGACAGAGGGAAAGAAGAAGAAACAACAAAGAGAAACAGAGAAAGAGAGACAGAAGGAACAATTGAGAGACAGACAAAGAGACAGCAGCAGAGAGAGGGAGAGAAACATGAAGAGAGAGTCACACACAGCAAAGACAGAGAGACAGAGGGGAAAAGGAGAGAGACAGAGACAGGGAAAGAGGAAGAGAGACAGAGACAGAGGAGGAGAGTGAGAGACAGACAGACAGACAGACGAGAGAGAGAGATAGAGAGAGAGACAGACAGAGAGAGAGAGAGAGAGAAAGAGACAACAAAACAGAGAGATAGAGGAACGTACGTGCTGGCCTTGAGAATTTCCGAGTGGATGGCTGCCACTCCATTGGTTGAGTGACTTCCCACGATGCACAGGTGAGCCATGTTCACCTTCTTCTCGCCTCCCTCCTCAACCAAAGACATGTGACGCAGGCGGTCCTGGTCTCCCGGCCATTTCTTCGACACTTCCTACGATCAGACAAACATTTTCAAAATAGAACACAACCTTTTTCACATAACTTCTCTCGGCCAATCAAATAAACTCAGGCTCTTCCAAACAGCTTGTCTTGATTAATATAAACAGCCAACAACCAGACCATAACAGATGACGAGTTTAAAGAGCAGCAATTGGTTAATAAAGAATATATTTACTTACTTATGCAAACCTTGCTTGGCTCACTCCTCCCGTCCTCTCCGGTCTGCAGATTGACTTGATCTCTTTGTTCTCCAGATAAGGACTGCCTTGGCCCAGCTTCATTCTTTTGCTGCCCTGTGTTCTTGTTATGGAATGATCTTACCACCCCCTAACCCATAGCACTCCTGCTAGGGGTCTCTTCCTCATTGTTACCTGAAGTCCTTCTCATTTCCACGGGGCTTTCATGCTGAGAGAGCCTCTGAATAGCTCTGCTGTGAATGACGCCTTATAAATTCTCAGATACAATACGATACTTAACCAATCAAGTGAACCATTTAGCAAAAATCGAGTTGAGACTGTCCTTACCGCAAGGAACCTGGCGTTGATTTCATAGATGATCTGCAGATGGCGTGGCAGTAGTTTCTCAAGCAGGTAGACCGGCCAGCGCTCCAGGGCCTCTGGCAGAACCGTGTGATTTGTGTAAGCACACGTCTCAGTCACGATCGCCCATGCCTAACAGCAATCCAAACAGACACGGATCAAATTGATCGTTCAACCATACACTTCAAGTCTCAGAGAACAAACAATGATTAGATGACAACAATTAAAAAACAGTAACATCAATTCTACGATATAATTTTTTAATCCATAGAGTCCTTCGTACCTTCTCCCACGTCAGTTTCTCCTCGTCGAGCAGAATTCTCATCAGCTCAGGTATAGCAAGCGATGGATGAGTGTCATTCAACTGGATAGCAACCTACAACACACACAGAGAAAACATTTAAATTCATAAATAACAAAATCCACATCAAGTCGTTCCACTGACAAATCATCAGCAACAGAGACCAGCATCGAACATCAAATCAAATCAAATCAAATCAGTTTATTTCCTGTATCAACATAATACAATTAAGGCAATACAACACAGTAAATTACATCAGTTGAGGATACCAAGGGGGAGACCCAGAAGGGATGAGGAATCCCGCTAATAGGGCCACCTAATAATTGAGAATAACATAAGTAAATAATGCATGACAGCCAGTTCATATAATTATAGGAATACTTTGATAACCATGAAAATGCTAAATTATTAAGCAAAAATACTAACATAACTTAACTAACACTTAACTAACACACCCAATAAAAAAGAAAATAAGAATTCAAGTAATTTGATTAATGAGGTAATGGCGTAGTTTTTTCTTAAAGATATGCAGACCAGATAGTTGACGAATAGATAACGGTACACTGTTCCAAACGTTAGCCCCTGCAAATCTGATAGAGAATAACCGAGTGTTTGTATGAGCAAAAGGTTGTCGATATAACTTAGAGTTTCTTGTAGGGTAAGAATGAATTTCAGAGGCACGGAGGAATAGTTGTCTATAAATTACAGGTAATGAATTATGCTCATAACGATACATAAATTCACCAATCTGTGCCTTCCTAATTTGGTCGATTTTTAGTAACTTAAATTCTAGAAATAGTTGACTAGTATGAGAACCGTAAGGAACACCAGCCACGCAACGGATAGCTCGTTTTTGCAGAATGGTCAGCCTTTGTAAATTAGATTTATAAGTAGAAGTCCATATTATATTACAATAAGTGAGGTAAGGATAGATGAGGGTGTAGTAGAGGGTTAACCGAACATGGGGTGGCAGTAGGTTGGAAGCTCGTTTTAGAATTCCTACATTCTTAGCTATTTTAGAGGAAATAGCTTCTATGTGATCTTTCCAAGACGAGAATAATTATCAAACATTGATATCAAAATATTTAAACACGATCCAATCAACAAAGTTAAACACATTCATCTTCTGAAACCAAATTCTTCTCTCAACACTGACAGCTAAAATGGTTCCATTGATCATTATAATGGTTCCATTGATCATTGTGATGGTTCCATTGATCATTGTGATGGTTCCATTGATCATTGTGATGGTACCATTGTTCAGGGTCCAATATCCAATAATTGAACAGAAATCGACAAACAACAGAACTTGTGGCCAGATTGAAGATCAATATCCATTCCAGCAGCTTCAGCTTCCTTCTCACTTACCTTGGTCGGAAAAGCGGAGAAGTCCGTGCGAACTGCAGCACGGGAACCGAACTTCGACGACTTGAATCGGCGGACGACATCATGCAAGGTGGCTGCCACCAGGAAGTACTCCTGCTTCAGACGCAGCTCCTTGCCCTCGAAAATCTAATGGCCAAAACATAAAACAAATGCTTTGTCAACAGAGTATGAAAACAAATTAAAACTTAGCAGAAAGTCAAAAGAAATTACTTAGAGTAGAAAGACCTGCATCAGATGAATGAAAGAATAATGAGATTTACATGCCAAAGGTCAATACTTGAATCAGAGGCACGGTCAGTAGCTAAGGGGATTGGAAATGAGGAGCAAGGGGTGGAAGCTAAGATGGTTCCATTGACCATTAGAATGGTTCCATTGATCATTAAGATGGTTCCATTGATCATTAAGATGGTTCCATTGATCATTAGAATGGTTCCATTGATCATTAAGATGGTTCCATTGATCATTAGAATGGTTCCATTGATCATTAAGATGGTTCCATTGATCATTAAGATGGTTCCAATGATCATTAGCATGATTCCATTGATCATTAGAATGGTTCCATTGATCGTTAAGATGGTTCCATTGATCATTAGAATGGTTCCATTGATCATTAAGATGGTTCCATTGATCATTAAGATGGTTCCCTTGATCATTAAGATGGTTCCATTGATCATTAAGATGGTTCCACCGATCACTAAGATGGTTCCATTGATCATTAAGATGTTTTAGATGGTTCCATTGATCATTAAGATGATTCCATTGATCATTAAGATGGTTCCATTGGTTGCGTTGTATGATGGTCCCATTGTTGATAGTACAATAATTCAACAGCAATCGACAAACAACAGAACATGTGGCCCGATTGAAGACCAATGTCTATTCATGGCATACTACAAAGACTCTTGGATAGCTGGTGAATCACCATCAGTCTAACAATTGCGTCTCTTAGGTAAACTGAGGCAGAAACGCTTACGTTGTCGTTAGGGTAGAGGACACGAGAGATGTTTTCTGCCAAATTTCGGTCGCAGACAGCCTGAATGTATTCACCGCTGTTGACTGCAAACACAAACAACACCATGTCATATGCAGGCGTACATGCAAATCCATTATAGGATCTCCTCTATCGCCTGGAACTGTGTCCATTACTCTTTAGACATCCTACTGTAGGAACATCAGTACAGCCAAAATGTGCTCCCCAAGCACTACGCTCTACACAGATGGAACTACACAAGATGGAACTTACACTCTACATAGATGGAACTTCCTTATAAATGCACTACATAAGATGGAACTTGCACTCTACAGAGATAGAACTTCCCCATGCACTATGCTCTACATAGATGAAACTTTCTTATGCATTACATAGGATGGAACTTACACTCTACATAGATGGTGTTTTCTTATAAATGTACTACGCTCTACGTCAATGGAACTTCCTTATGCACTACACTCTACAGAGATGGAAGTTCTTACAGAACTGGAGGTTGAAACTGGCTGGTGGAACTTTCTTATGCACTACATACATGTAAGATGGAACTTACACTCTACACAGATGGAACTTTCTTATGCACTACATACATGTAAGATGGAACTTACACTCTACACAGATGGAACTTCTTATGCACTACATACATGTAAGATGGAACTTACACTCTAGTTGCAGATGGAACTCTCTTATGCACTACATACAAGTAGGATGGAACTTACACTCTACACAGATGGAACTTTCTTATGCACTACATACATGTAAGATGGAACTTACACTCTACACAGATGGAACTTTCTTATGCACTACATACATGTAAGATGGAACTTACACTCTACACAGATGGAACTTTCTTATGCACTACATACATGTAGGATGGAACTTGCACTCTACAGAGATGGTGTTTTCTTATGTACTATGCTCTACGTAAATGGAACTTCCTTAAGCACTATACTCTACAGAGATTGAAGTTCTTACAGAACTGGAGGTTGAAACTGGCTGGTGCTTTGGCCGACCACAGGCGAAGAGTGTTGACGCAGTTGTTGCCATATCCCGGAATTGGACTATCGTAGGGCATTGCCAGAACCGTCTACAAACACACAGAAGGCAACCGAATACAACCAGTCATGACCTGAAGATCATCCACCCTCCTACATTCATGTAGCGCCATTAACTAATCAGCCCCGGTGCAATAACAATCCTTTCCTTACATATGGATCAAACCAACATACAACAAGAGCCATCATCAACCAACTATGCACTACGTCACACAAAAGATTAATAAAACAAGCAAAGCCCAGCAACTGAATAGAGATGAGCTTTCAACGGTCATCACGACCATCACAGGACCAATGACAATAATCTAATCCAACAGGAAGCAATTTCGCGGACCGGTGCCGGTCCGCGATGTAGTGAGTCAAGTCATCAGTCTAATCAAGTAATGACTATTATATTTCTAAAAGTCATAACAAAAACACTTATTATGATAGCACTTAAAGGGCAATAGAGTCATATAATTGGCTAAACATGCATCTAAATCAATTTTTGAGGAATTTAAGTGTTGGAAAACGAAACAGAGAAATGGTAGCTTCAAGTTAAACCACAGTCATAAGCGCTATCTGTTGTAGAAGCCCATTTCAAACCTCTTGGGGTCAGAGAAACCAGAAGTCAGACTAAAAGTCAGACAAGCAAGTAGAAACAGACTCATGTCGTAACCAAACAATGCTTTGGAATCCCCGCTCATGCCTGAAAAGTCTCACGACAAAAGTTTCTTCCAACCCAGCCACGTTCCCCTACTCCCTGCGCCTGAGACTATACCCGAAAGCGGTCTCAGATCGACAAACGTTTCTTCCGACCAACAGGAAAGCGAATGTGATGTCTTTAAAAGGCCCTACACAAATACCTAAAGAAACATGCATACACGTCTTGGATTGACTCAAGATCAGAAGAACGAAGAACGCACTCAGCATACCTGGGTGTCGACCCAACGCGTTCCTTCAGCGCTCTGCTCCACATGTCCGTAGAACTGGACTGGTATCATGTACTCCGGACGGGCAATTTCCCACGGGTTACCATACCTCAACCAGTCGTCCGGCTCCTCCACCTGAAGAACACAGAGCAGATGTATGTCAAGTCAGGAAAACGATCAACACTTCACGGATATAGACTTCTAATAAGTTTGTCTTACAAATGGTTTAAATGCACCAGATAATCATGCGCTGTGTTATCAAGTGAATCCAGCTATACTGTGGTCTAAAATATGAATCTGGAGAGGAGGACGATGACGAGGAGGAGGAGGAGAAAGAGGAGGAAGAGGAGCAGGGAGGAAGAAGGCAGAGGAAGAGGAGGAGCAGGATGAGGAAGACGAGGAAAACGAAGAGGAAGAAGGCAGAGGAAGAGGAGGAGGAGAAAGAAGGAAGAGAAAGAACGCAGAGGAAGAGAAGGAGCAGAATTAGGAAGAAGAGGAAAAGGAAGAGGAAGAAGGCAGAGGAAGAGAAGGAGGAAGTAAAGGAGGAGGAGGAGGAGGAGGCGGAGTAAGAGGAAGAGGAGTACGAGGAGGAGAAGGACAAAAAGGAGGTAGAAAAGAAGGATCAGTAGAAGCAGAAGAGAAAGCAGACAGAGGTGGAGGAACTGGAGAATCAGTAGGAGGAGAAACAGGATCACAGGCAGATCCACATTGATTTCTCTCTTACCTGCCAACCATCCTTGATCGACTGAGTGAATATTCCGTAGTCGTAACGCAGACCATAACCGTAAGCGGCCAGACCAAGCGTTGCCATGGAGTCGAGGAAGCAGGCAGCCAGTCGACCCAGACCTCCGTTGCCAAGGCCGGCATCTTCCTCGATCGACTCCAGCTCCTCGATGTCCAATCCAACCTGGACAGCAAACACAACCACACTCCAGATACAATTTCATTTCAAATTCAGTCTGAGCTGAGCTGCAAGCTGATAAGTAAGTAAGTAAGTATATCCTTTATTACACCAATTGCTAACGGCATTTGGGTTTACATGTGAATCGCATTTATTTATTAGGTAAGCGTAATTGTCTATAGAAATTTTTTAGTGCATCACCTATTCCTGACTTTAGATGTCTGCATAAATCATCCGCATTATAAATGTACTGCGCGTCATACCGTCAGCATGTGGTATTTCTCTGATGTGGGCTCTTGGACACAGTGAGTATGGGGTCTGCTTAATTGGGGGCAACAGTCCATTTAGTACATGCGATGGATTATTGGTTTAATATTGCGTTAAAGCTACGCAACGACTCGAACCCTGTCTGGATCATGATCATCCTCCACGATCAACCAAAAGTTTGGCCTTTTCAGAACCATCCAACACCTTGTGACACTCTACTATACCAATGTACCATTTATATAGCGCCTTTTCGTAACATAATTCGACAACAACAGACATCATAGATTGGTTCAGAATTGTCAACAGAACAGCTTCATATTTACACAACCCGACAAATCGAATCCACTGAATTCCAGATCCTCCTTCACTAAGTATCAGTCAATGTCGTTTTAAACTATATTGGATCATCATCATCAGTTGATGGCAATGGGTACAAATAAATTATCTCCATTGTCCTCTGTCATTTGTCAAGTCCACTGCTCCCATTAGTGTCAGTCCAAATGATGTTATGTCCTCATTTAATTGATTCCCGAGCCGTTCCGTTCGTCTGCAAGATCTGTTTTAAATTCTGCTTCGGTTAATACATAGCAGCCGACTAAGACAGACTGTGTGGAGAAAAAGGCATCGGGCAGAAATAGACACAGAAAATAGCACAAGCAAGCCATGGCTCCAAGCAAACAGCAAGAGCGGTGGAGGAGGTGTGGAGTACGTGGAGGAGGTGTGGAGTGGGTGGAGCAGTCAGTGGATAGGCAGGTGGATGACAGAGGAAGAGCTGGAGAAGTGTGAAATGAAAAAAAGGCCAACAATGTAATACCCTGCATGGCCTTCAGGTGTCAGACTATACAAATGCACACATACAGTTTGTGTACATAATGTACATTAGCGATAATCTTTTGTACCAACGTCCGTCAACTCTTTACACTACCTACTTTAGACAATTCTAAAATCAGTTCTGAAGGACTAAATTAAAATTGGTCTCCTCTGTCTGAAGTAGGAAGTGAGCAAGCGATCAAGTGAGGGAGCATATCAACAGCTCAGAGCAATAAATCCTCATTCACCAAGTGAGGGTGAGTGAGCAAAGGTCATACAACAAGGAAGCTGTACTCAAAACACGCGAACCAAAGTCAAGCACTAAAACGTTGCAAGCATAAAGCCAAGAACTAACAAAGAGAAGACAACGTCTGGCTCGTCTCACGGATTCTAAACTTAGGGGTCGGTGCAAGGTCACCAGACAACTTTTCAATTAATGTCCTGCTGCCTTTACATCATTTAAGAATTTCTAACATTTTTTATTTTTTGTTAAATATTTCAAATCCTTTAACACTTTAATGACAAGCTGCTTCGGTTTCCCAGGCGCTTTTAGTACACTCTCATCATAAAGTGTTGTTCACCAAGTGATGGTGTGGTGGCAAGCAACAAAAGAAAGCCAATGAGTACAGGATAAGAAAATAAAACCCAGCGGACATTCGCAGGCAGGCAGGCAGGCACATTACATAAACAGAGAGACTGTGATATAATGATCCATGGTAAATTGAAACACGTAAGCACTCACGTGCATCGAACCATAACAGTTCAAAATGACTTCTTCTCCACCCACCCCAAGCCCTCTCTCCTCATTTCTATTGGCTTCCACATACTTCATCTTCTTCATTCACATGTTGGTCACTCAATATTACGGTGCTGACTCACATCATAAACACTTGTTATTAGGATTCAAAGCTGCTTGTGATTGATTAAAGCAAATGCATACAAACAAGCCTGTGGCTCAAATTTGATCTCTCCCAAAAACCCAGGAAGCACCCTCTCCCTTGCAATCAATGTAGATTAGAGAGACGCTCTCTCCCTCTCCAAAAACAGGAGATATCCCTCTCTTACGATCAATGATGATATTAGAAAGCTGTATCCCTCTCTCCAAAAAGCTAGAAATCACCCTCCCTTACAATCAATGATGACAAGACAGAAGCTGTCTCTCCCTCTCCAAAAATCCAGGAAGCACCCTCCCTTACAATCAACGATGACTTTAGAGAAGCTGTCTTTCCCTCTCCGAAAAAGCAAATCCATCGCTAACAATCAATTATGGCAGGGAGAAGTTTGCTCTCCTTCTTCCAGCATCACAGCCAACCACTAATTCACCCACTTGTTCACCCACATTTGCCTCAATCCATTCATTTATTCATCATCAGTGCATTCATTCACTTCTTGATCAATTCATTCATTCATTCGATCCTTCTGTCTGTCTACCTGGTAGAGTGCTTCATCGACCGCGTTGTTGATCCCCAGATTCACCATCGTATTTGTCAGCGTTCGACCCATGTAGAACTCCAGCGACAGATAGTAGATCCTCTGAAACACCCACACATCATCATCATCATCACATGCATCATCAATCAATCAATCACTCAATCAGTCAGTCACCAACTGCAATTGACCAAATGACCCTCCATGTGTAAAGCACAAAAACTCTGTTGGTGTAATAATACGGACACTCCCATGAGACAATGCTCTCTGTCTCTGTCTCTGTCTCTCTGTCTCTCTCTCTCTCTGTTTCTCTCTGTCTCTGTCTGATCTCTGTCTCTCTCTCCTCTTATCAAGTACACTTCGTTGCTAATTTGCTCACTTACTTACTTACTTAACTTGTTACTTAATTACTTACTTTGTTACTTAGTTACTTACTTTGACATTACTTAAATTACTACTTAGTTACTTACTTCATTACTTAATTATTTACTCTGTTATTTAGTCACTTACTTCCCCATTGTAAATCTACTCAACGTGTCAAAGTGAAGTCGTTGGACTTTTCACCCAGTATCCTTAACTTCCCTAAGCACCCTTGAGAGGTTCTGAACAGGTGCTTTACAAGGAGCCAGAAACATACATACACCTGGTTACACGTGGAGATTTATACCGAGCCTTATTTTACCTCTGAAACACAGCAAGCAAGATTTTGTCAAGCTTTCAAACGAACAAAATATTGAGCAAAGGCCTGTTCAATTAATTCGGAGGTCAGCTGGGTTCTGGTAATGCCCAACAAAAAGTTAGTTCTTCCCCAGTTCACCGGTGGAAGCCATCCGAAGAGCCAGTCCAGTCCTGGTAGAAGCCTCCGTCATTTTCAGTAACAGAATCAAGTGCATTTACCAGAACATCAACTTTTTGGTGATGTTCTTGATATCAGCAACTTTTTGTACACGTCTATATAAAGTTCTTCAAACCCCTCAATTAATTATGCACTATTTGCCTTTTCCAGGTTGTCCATCTGCTAAACCTTTCTCCCCACAATCATTTTACTAGTCGTGCAAGTACAATCTTTATACCGGCGCTACAGAAGTCGCTGGCTCGCAGTTCTTCGTCTGCATCATTGCAGACTTTAATTCATATAGCGCCGGTGATAAGCTGGTCTCCCTGGCGAGGCTTTTATGTAGTGCTGAGAAATTTCGAAGATTTACAATTACACTTACATTACGCTGCTCATAAAGAGGAGTGCCTGGATAAGATGAGATTGTATTGTATTTACGGATTTCTCCTTCTTCCTACCTTTGGATCTTTGTCGTAGTAGTACTGCTGCGTTCGAATCCATCTGCTGACGAGATGGTCGCGGACGGTGTGCGCCAGGGTGTGGTAGTAGTCCCTGGGAGTGGCAACATTTCGGTCCTTGACGAGAGTGTAGTGAAGATGGCGACTGAAGGATTTCTTCACATTCGTCACATTCTCCACCTGAGCGATTCCTCGGACGCTGATCTGCTTCCTCTTATCGTGGTCCGTCTGAGGTTTCGCTGCCATTTCTCCGGTCGTTCTTTGCCACCGCCGCACTCAATCAGACCCAGACACCGAGGATGACGTTCAGCTGCTGCCGCCGGATCCCTTCTCTTCGTCCAAAACCCTTCAAACGACCCTGAACTGAGACGACGCATGCGCACTCAGCCTAAGTCGCCCAGACGGCCTTCACCTCTGACACTGACCCCGCCGGCGATCTTGTTGTGCGGTCTTTGACATTACGTCATTGCGCTTTAATTTCTGTAGCGCACTACACTAACTCGTAATCGTAAACTTGAAATTTCTACAGCACCCACAAAAGCGAAGTCGCGGGAACCAGCTTATTTACAGGCGCTGCTTAATCAATACAAAGTCGATAGGCAGAGGGTCAAAATCCAAAGAGTTAGACAGTCAGACGGCTACGGTGTAAATTATATATATTAAAAGTACCAAAACAGCTCATCTAGAAGTAGAACCAAGCCCATCTATCGACCAATTAGAGATAACTCACGTTATAATGTTGTTTCCTTTCTTTCCTTTGTCATAGTATAGTTCTTGCTTTGTGCTACCATTCTTCATTGGTGAGAAAAGATTGATTTCTATCGTGTTTGAATTAAAACAAATCATGAACCATATGATGCCTTGTTTCGCTTTCTTACTACCGCTAGTAATATACTTACTTACTTGTTTTATATTTAATCACTGACTAGGGCATGTCCTGCACTTCAAACTGTAATGAAAGGATTTCACTCAGAATCTAACTCCTCTCTCTGCGACGAGTATACGCTGTATAAATCCAGCATAAATCACGCCATCAATGGAAACCGTCTTTGGTTCTTTGGCGTGTCAAGCCCAGTGTATTTAGTTTTCTTAAATCAAATTGCTTTGTATTGCAGGCTGTCTGTTCTGTTAGTAGTTAAGATTTGAATTGCATAACTTGTAAATGTACAGCGCAGTGCGTTTGTCAGGCGCTTCAATAAAGAAAAGATTTTGTCAAAACGCCTTCAGTAGCGGCGCCAGAGGGGATAGGGGGCTCAGCCCCCCAAACGTGGAAAATCACTGCAAATCACAGGGAGGAGGGGACAAAAGGGAAGGGCTTGGAGCTTTAGCCCACCCCAAAGGCCCCAAACCTGAAATCCTGGCGCCTCTACTGAACGCCATGTGACTCATATAGCTGAAGCCTCAGTGAGGCATCTAACTAATGAACCATCGAGGGTTATTGTGTACAGGTATTTCCTATTTCAGTGTGCTGGCCCTTCTTCCCTATGGAACAAATTGCCTACCAACGTTATGAATGTTTGCTGTCCACGCTGTATACTTATTTAAGAAACACATGCATACCAGTACCTATCTGAACACAGTATTCATTAGTTAAGTTTGTGTCTTTCTTGATCAATTTTTCAGTTGTATTCTCATTTGGCTCCAAATGTCAACACTTGTTCAAACTTACTCAAGTTATAGCGCCGGTGAATAAGCTGGTCTCCCTGGCTTTTGTGGGCGCTGAGAAATTTTCGAAGATTTACATTACATTACATTAATTCATCGTTGTTCATTTGTATCAAGTGGTATAAAGTGGAACTTTGGTCTCATCGGGTCTGCCTTTAGCAACCGATGGCAACAGAGATACCTGGATTGTTAATAATTATGATGCTATTACTGGGCTCAATAAATAAACGACTGAATGCTTCAGTGCACAGATGTATATACACTTTTTTCTACAGCCATTTCGTTTAAAAATTACAAAAAAGCCACACAACTGACTGATTTTGAATTATCTGATCTTGCAGTCAACCAATCAATGCCAACATTTGAAGTCCAAGCTGTGCTCACAAGACTTTCTTCCACCAAAAACATGAACTCCAGAGACTTTAAATCCCAGAATAAATGAACACAGATCTGAATTTTGCATAGATCGATGAGAGGATCTGGGTCAGGCATATCTCGATCGTGCAGGAATCCACAAATCTGCAGTTCTTCAAAAGCCACATTCACCAAAAGCGATTGCAATTCCTAAATCACTCTTATTGTCCCAACTACTGTTGCTGCTTTGCTCTGATATACATTTATCCCTCAATTTCATAACATCTTATGAAACTCGAAAACTGAAGCCACAAAGGTCAATGCATACAGAAATGTTTGAGAGCAACATCTGCATATTCAAACCGGACATAGTAACATTCACCATTTCACTAAAACAACATGCATTGCCACAGCATGGTCTAGCCCCATATTCCAAATCAACACCTGCACTTTATCTCAATTCAGCAAAACCGAGACATTTCAGTGACTCCTGTGAGATTGCAGATGTGAGGACTGAGGACGGCTTAACCGTAAACCACCTGAAACCACTTTCTTCAGAAATGTCTGACATCATAACAATAAGTTAGACAAAACCAAATTCATAGAAAAACTGGTGATCAAGAAGTCGTACATGAAAACCGTACAAAACCAGTCAACAACTCAACAAAAGGAATCCAATTCCCAGCCAATCAGATGAACAGTTGGTTAAGAATGGAATCCACCGCTGGAGAACCAATTTTACCCAAACTGCTTCACCGAAGATGTCTCAGAGAAGCAGCAACCCGTTGCCAAACACAACAGGTAATGCCATATGAAATGCCACTTGGACCCCGTCTGCATTCTTCGTCCTTAGGAATGCTACGGTAAATGCAATCGGTCCATTGTTAGGAAGGGCACTGATAGGCATTCTGTTTCTTCTGATTCACAGGCAGTTTCTTTAGTCACGAATGTTGTCAAACCAACTGGGATCAAATCTCTTAACAGTCCCAACGATACAATGCCGATTGTTCAAACCAAAATAAAGAAACTGATGGGAAAAGGTGAACCACATTCAGAGGACTGGACTGAATTAAGACAAACTGGAGCCCAGAAGGGTGTGGAGGGCAGGACTGGACATGACTCCACGAAACCTATTGCCAACATGGCTCTGTGGACATAATGTGAGAAATTTAAAGGATTTCATCAGAATATTAAAAGGAGATATGAATTGAAAAGAGGAAAGTCTGGAGCCGTCAATTCAGTTCGACTGTAGCCAAGCAGAGAATACTTCAAAGTGGCTTCTCCTTGGGAAGCAACAACGCACTTGTTTAGATCAGACAAATAGCCAGCCATGTGTGCAGCACTTTTGTGACGCATTTAAGAGGCCCTATATTAAGTATCCTGATACACACATACCTCAACATTCAGCAACATCTTAACTACACTTCAAACAGAGAAGACATCTGTGTGTGTGTGCACATGTGCATTGTCCAGCAGAAGAAAAGCATTTTGATTCTTCAAAGTGCAGAACGAATCAGTTGTCAGCAGAGGACTCTGACAACACTTCAAACAGACTCTGATCCATGAGACTCAACAGCGCAGTGCATTCGCGGAGAAGTCGGACATCAACGCAATTTCACTAATAAATAAGAACGGCGTTTCCAATTAACCGCAGTTAACAGATGTATAGGAAAAGAAGAGACAATGGTTGCACATCGACATGCAGAAATGCATTATGATCAATCTTTGAATAATTCTGTTGCCATCTCCACTGAGCCATTACCGACGCAGCGTGGATTTAAACACCCAGGCAAGAATCAACAGTTTTGATTAATCATCGACAAGTTGCAACAGATAACAAAGCTGGCAGATAAGACAGTGAAACCGATCAGATGCTCATCTACGATTCTCCCACATTTCCCTAATTTCTCCCCGTCCCCTTCAGTTAGACCCAACAACCTCTGCTAAATCAATTCTGGCTAGTCGTAGAGATCCGAACTGTACGTTGGAAGCTGGAGAACGCAGTACCCTACGCCAGTGTGGCTCTGTGGCAGCGAGCCGACCGTCTCCCACATGTTGGTGAACGGGTCGTAACGAGAGACCATCTTCTGACCCGTTTTCGTCTGTACATTATATCCGCCGAGTACGTAGACCTGATCCTGGTAGAGAACGCATGAAGCTTCCTTGTGTGAGATGGACAGCGGCGTTATCAGAGTCCACTGGTCGATGCTCGGATCGTAGCTCTCGGACTGGAGGACAGGAAGCGCCTGCTGGTTCTGATTCAGGTTACATCCGCCAAGAACGAGCAGCTTGCCCTGAGAGGCACACATGACGTGCCAGCCCCTGGGCGTCAGCATTGGTGCCAGGTCGTCCCAGTGCTGGGCCTTCGGGTCGTAGCGCTGGAGGTCGGGCGTGAAGTGATTGTTGCTATAGCCGCCCGAGACGTAGATGTGGTCCCCGTGAACGACCCCCGCGTGCGCGTGGTACGCCGACGGCATCGAGTGACCCATCGTCCAACAGTTGCGCTCCGGGTCGTAGATCTCGCACGTTGCCAGGCTGCCCTCTTTGAACTTGCCTCCGACGGCAAATATCTTACCGTGCAAAACACCTGCATAGAAGTACGCTCGCTTGCTCTTCATGGCCGCGCACGTGAACCAGACGTTGAACCGCGGGTCGTAGCGAACCATGGAGTTGATGGCCGACTCTCCGTGAGCGCACTGGGTCGTGCAGCCTCCCAAGACATACAGGAAGTTGTTGAAGACAACAACCTGCATGTGGCTGAGGGGATTCGGTAGGGTCGTCATCGTTCGTCGGCTCTGCAGACTGGCGGCGGTCACCTGTTCCTCAAAGACGTAGACTTCGTCGTGAAGGCCGGGGTGTGGGTGGATCTCGCGTCCGCCGATGCTGACGAGGCGCTCGACGAAAGCACGCATCTGGGTGTTTGGTCCGGCCTTGAGGGGCTGCGAGTGAGGTACGACGTGATAGTTCAGCGCCCACAGAACCATGTCATGCAACTCTTTGTGCTTCAGCATCGCCTCGACGTTCTGGACGCGATCCACGATGTCCGACGGACAGATGAGCGGAAACCGAATGTTGGCCATCAGCTGGACGGCGTGCTGGTCCTGGAGGGTGTCGGTCCGTAGCCAATCCCAGGCCACCTGGAAAATGTCAATCTCCCTCAGATGCAGCAAACCGTTCTTGAGGCAGTTGACCATCTGCTCGAAGGTCAGAAGAGCCAGGGCTCCGTCCTTCGCAATGTCAAGAAGGTTCTCAGAAATGAATGAATCGATCTGTCGCAACGCGCTCGACATACTGTACAGCTTGGCGGTGTTTATGAAGTCGTAGAAGTTGTGCGTCGTCATTCCGCTGAGAAAGTTTCGCTCACAGAACTCGATCACTGGCGTCACCTGCATGTGCGTGGCGGCCGCAATCACGTCGAATATGTCGTCGCCCTCTAGGGTCGTTGTCGACGTGTAGATGACCTCAAGAACCTTCTCGAGGCCCTTGCTTGTCACACCTTTCAGCTCGATCTCCTTCTGGCTGCACTCCTTCATTCCGCTAGTAAACATCGATCGAAAGTAGTCAGAACAAGAGACCAGAATGACTTTGTGCACATCGAACCTTTCATCTACAAAAAGACACAATACATTTATCCATTAAACACTTTTAAGTCTAAATTTTTACAAGGTTGGGCTGAACATTTTTTGGAAAGGGTCCTTCATTTATATATCAAAACTGGGTTTTTTTAATAATGTAAAACGTATGTCAAGCAAATGTTTGACAGTGTTTGCAGACCAGATTTCAGACTATACTTGATCATTTTGAACCACATGATATTGTTGGAGACTATCAATCTTGTGCATCAGCAAGTGACACTGTTTGCAAATGTGTTGCATTGGTAACTGTTTTATAGGCCAGTTGATATAGATCACACAGACCTGCTTGTATTTCATATCTTCATATCTGAAAAGATGTTCAGTTATTGTTTGTATGAACCACCAAAGATATGTTACTCTTCCACATCCTGCCATACTAGTGTCATCAAATCATCAGCAAGCACTAACACTGGATCGTCTCTATGCTTTAGTCAAAGTAATTCGGCTTCAGTTGCAGTAGGCCAAACCCAAGTAATTACATCTCCATTTCTGTCTTCTAGCGTATTAAACCAAACCACATAGTTTGGTCGACACTTAGCATTGATTGCAGCCCTCTACCGCGATGTTGATTTTTGTCGACAACTGCACTCAGCCCTTAATGTCGACTTTTGCTGACAACTCCATCAAAAGTGTTAATGCAGAATAAATACAAACTTTCAGAAAATCTCTCAGATACCACCAAATGCAGAAATGCTCTTGCAGATTCTTAAGAAACATGGATTCAGGTGCAGGTCAGCACTTACAAAATCTGATAATTATGTGCTGCATGGATTATTATTCATATCAGAACCCAGATGTACCATTCTGTTGGTAAAGTGAGGTCGTCATTTATTAGCTATGACCTCGCTTAACGTAGCTAAGGTACGTTAAGCGAGGTCATAGCCCTGGTTGTTCTGCCACTTCATTAACAGGCAGGCAGTGAGGGATGGGCTCATCTACAGTCCTTTGTTAAATGACAGGCTTTCAAGACCAAGCAGGGCAGAAGGTAGATAAAGCTCAATATGAAACAGTAGTAACTCCTGTTCCAGAAATAGCACAAAACAGCGTAGAACAGCAATAACCTTCAGCTATGAGTGTGACGTCGCAGAGCACTTTTTCTCGCTTGAGTTTGTTCAGCCCATGCATAATACGCATGCAGTGCTCCGGATTCTTGTCGAGCGCCGCATGGCCGTTGAGTCCGACGACGTTGTTGTCCAACTCACTCATTGTTGACGATGAGCTGTTCTCTAATCGTGCTCTCTTAACCCTTGGAAAATGGAACATTGACTCTGAAACGCAACAAAAACAAACCAATGCAGTTGCTGAAATCTCACTGGCATAAGATCAGAGGCAGGACCAAGGATCGTCATCACACTTCATGTCCTACACTCAAACAAAAGAAATGTTTGCATGACGGGCGGAAATTCACTTGCTCCTCGTCAGGATCCAAGCAATGTGCCTCTAATTTCTCTACTTAATTCTCCTAAATCTGGATGACAATTCATTGCCAAAGCACTTTACAACAGTACTGAGAGACTCAAAACAAATCTTGTCTAATTATCATAATCTAATCAAGCTAAAATATGCAAATCACCTTAATCAATTTAATCAAATTGCACTAATAAATATAAACTAATCTAGCTGATCATATTAATCAAATCAGGCTAATCAATTAAATCTCAAAACTGTATGTGATGTTGCACAGAAGCAGTTTTAAATCACGCACTGTTCCCAGAAAGGGAACCCCTCTGCCCTTTTATTAGTCTCAAGCAGAACAGTTGTAACTCACAGTGCAAAGTCTCACAATAGTTCTGTAGTCACACGATTCAACGCTTCACGACAAGTTTCGACGAAGCAACTCAGATGCATAGTCTGCTCAGTTCGAGACTCTAACCTCCCTCAGTCCACCTAACATGCATACATACACAAATATAAATTAAAGCACTGTGAAAAACTGAGGCATTTCACTGAAGCATGATTTGTGATGCCATACAGCTCATATTTTAACCGTATCCCGTTTTTTTCTTCTTACACACTAGTCTTGGTTAAAATTTACCATTTCCACACCAGAAACTTCCTCAAAGCTAAATCTGTATTAGTCTTTCACAAATACTTTAGGTAAATAAATCGTTATATGTTTATATAAGCACCAAGTCAAAGACGTAGCTTGCTTCTTGTCAGACGTTGCAAGTAGCGTCAAATCTCAGTCAACACTTCTTAGTTCATAGAAACCAGCTTGTGTCTTCAGTCTACAAAATCAACCATACAGTACTCTTCATGGTAAACATGTAGAATCGGGTGCGTAAAGCCTACTGGCGTCGTGAGAGTCGGTTAGGGTAAGGCTAGGCGTCGCGAGGGTCGTTAGGGTTAGGGTTAGCGTCGGGTAAGGGTGAGATTAGGCGTCGTGAGGGTCGGTTAGGGTCAGGGCTAGTGTCGTCATTAGAAAACATGGTACCTTCCGCGCAGCATACCAAAAGATACTGTATATAACGCCAGTAAACTTACGCACCCCGATATTAAATGTTTGCCCTACCGCAGCACCGACGACATCGAAATCACAATAACGCAAAACGGACCGATGACAGTAAACAGTCACACGGCAAATCGCCAGTTAGATCTTTTTCATAATTTCTCATCGTTCTGATAATTTTTTTAATTATTAGATAGATTCGTTAATTATATTTTTTTAGATTGAACCGAAATTTAGAAACAAAACCTTTCATCAACGAAACGATGAAAAGAGAAGCAGGTAAAATGCAGTCGACTAAACTTTGTATCTTAAAGCCGTTAAACCATGGTTGTATTTATATAAGTTAGTAAGTAAGAATATTCTTCATTAATGTTTTCCCAACTGCATCACCAAACTTTGGTTTACATGAGATTTGTGCCGTGATTACTAGTGAGACATAGCATGATTGACAGTTAGGACGGCGACGCCCACGTACAGGCAGTTGCGATCGGCCTCCAGCCTCAGTCGCTCAATACACGGACTAGAAAGCACTCGTTGACTTCTATGTAACTTAACGATATATGGCGTCAGAAGTAAAGACTTAGCAAACCGTTAAACAAAATAAAGCGCAAATTTAATTCACGACATCGTCGACAACAACATGGCAGCCGCTCCTCAAATTCCTCTTCCAGCGCCGTTAAGAGTTTCGAACTTAGCCAGCGACTGGAAACGATTCAAAGGGCAGTGGACCAATTATGTCAAGGCGGCAAAACTGGACCGCGAGGCGAGCGACTGTCAGGCGGCCATCTTCCTTGCCTGCATTGGGTCCGATGCCTATGAGATTTTTACAACCATGGTCTTCGCTGAAGAAGAACACAAGGAGGACCCCGTCAGGCTTCTCGAGGCGTTCGAGCAGCACTGCGTTGGCGAAGTAAACGAAGTTTACGAGAGATACGTCCTACATCGCAGACAACAGGAGCCAGGTGAGACATTCGATTCCTTTCTCGGCGACCTGCGACGACTCATCAAAACGTGCGAGTATGGATCAGCCGAGGAGTCAACCATCCGTGACCGGATTGTCCTCGGCATCCGTGACGACGCTACACGGAAGAAGCTGCTGCAGACTCGCAAGCTGACTCTGACCCAAGCAGTCGATATATGTCGATCGTCGGAGGCGACGATGCGACAGCTGAAGACCATGACGGCGCCTGAAGACGTTCAGGCCATGGCTCACCAACATCGTCGTCGCTCTCCGACTCCTCACGCGCGGCAGCCGCGAAATCCTGACAGCCACGATATGCAACACATGCGCAAAGCCTATCCGAATAAACAGTCCGAATTACAGTGTCAGTATTGTGGCCAATTGCATAAACCTTCAAGGCATGCGTGTCCAGCCTTTGGAAAAACCTGTTCTAAATGTGGCAAGCCAAATCACTATGGCGTCATGTGCCGATCCAGGCGAGCGACGTCGGATGTGCGCGAACTTGAAGAAACAGACGAATGGCTACTGGCGCTCGACAACGCAGACAACCGCCGTATATACTCCCACGTCTTCGTCAACGGAGTGAAGGTGAAATTCCTTCTAGATTGCGGGGCCTCTTGCAATCTTTTGCCTGCGCACGTGTATTCCCAAATCGGCGGAAACATTCTACGTCCACCTCGAGCCACGCTTCGCATGTTCAACCGGCAAGAGTTGAAAACTCTCGGTATGCTGACGGCTACCGTCAGACATCCGCTCACGCAAGTGGAGTTCGACGTGGACTTCTATATCACCGAACGCGAGCATCCTATTCTGGGCATCGATGCCTGTCGTCGGCTTGACCTGCTGCGCGTCGTCGACGAAAACATCTGCGAACTTCTGGAGGCCAGCGCATCGTCACCTTCAAACCCACACGCATCGCATCACATCACAGAAGCGGATGTGTTCGCTCGCTACGCCGATCTATTCGACGGATCGTTGGGCTTGCTTAAAGGGGACGTCTGCCTGGAAGTTGACCCCCTCGTTCCCCCGGTGCGGATGCCTCTACGGCGACTTCCGGTGGCGGTACGCGACCAAATAGAAACGGAACTGCAACGGCTGACAGCAGATAACATCATTGCTCCAATCACTGAGCCTACGCCATGGGTTTCAGCCCTTCTGGTTGTCACAAAATCGAACGGCGGCCTACGAATCTGCATCGACCCGAAGCCACTCAACAAAGCTCTCAAAAGATGCACGTACTACATGCCTACCATTGACGACATTCTTCCCAAGTTGGCCGGCGTCAAAGTTTTTAGCACGGTGGATATCAAACAAGCCTTTTGGCATTTGCGACTCAGTGACAGTTCGAGTCGTTTTACGACCTTTGAGACACCGTTTGGACGATACAGATGGCTTCGTTTGCCTTTTGGCATTTCCCCGGCCCCAGAAATATGGCAATCTAGAGTACATGCGGCAATCTCTGGGTTGAAAGGCGTCTTCTGCATTGCTGACGACATCTTAGTCACGGGATCCGGAGACACCGTGGCGATGGCCACACGCGACCACGATGCAAACTTAATTGCTCTGCTCGATCGATGTCGTGCGCAGGGACTGAAACTAAACAAGGAGAAATTTCAGCTGAATCGATCTGCCATCACATTCATGGGGCACGAACTGACGCGTGAGGGCTTGCGTCCTGACTCAAAGAAGATAAGCGCTATACAGCAGATGCCAAATCCGAACGATAAAGCAGCCCTACAGCGCGTATTGGGCATGTCAACTTACTTAGCGCGTTTCTGTCCACATTTCAGCGAAATAACATCCCCGCTACGAGAATTACTTGCTGGGGACAACGAATTTCTTTTTGACATAAGGCATAATGAGGCTTTTAATCGCCTGAAGGCCATGCTTGCGTCGGCCCCGGTTCTCAGATATTTCATGCCAGGGAAGCCTATCACTATACAAGCCGACGCCTCGCAGTCAGGGCTTGGCGCTGTATTAATGCAAGGAGGACAGGTCATTGAGTACGCATCTAGGGCGATGACCCAAACAGAACAGGGCTACGCACAGATTGAAAAGGAGCTCTTAGCAATCGTGTTTGCCTTGGAAAGGTTTGACACGTATGTATATGCTGCTCATGTGACTATCGAGACGGATCATAAACCCCTCCTCGCCATAGACAAGAAGGCTCTGGCTTCCGCTCCAAAGCGCCTTCAGCGGATGCTGCTAAGACTTCAGCGTTACTCTTATCAGCTAATTTACAGGCGTGGCTGTGATTTGATTTTAGCAGACACGCTGTCGAGGGCATTTGCGGAGGGTGAGACTCCTGCGACGAAATTCACCGAGGAAATAGCCTCCCTAGAGCGAGCTGACGAGGAACAGATGTCGGAGCTGAAAATGATAGCTTCTGCAGACACGGTGGCGCGGCTAGTCAGTGCAGCGAGAGACGATGATCTTTACCTGAAGTTAATGAAGCAAATCGCGATCGGCTGGCCAGACACACCGACCAACCTGCCAGCAGATTTACGACCATATCACACCTTCGCAGATGAACTAACTGTCAGCTGTGGCCTCGCCTACAAAGGCGATCGGGTAATTATCCCCCCACGCATGCGCCCCCACATCTTAGAGCGACTACACAGTGCTCACTCGGGGGTCAACGGGATCATACGCCGGGCGAGAGAGACGGTCTTCTGGCCGGGCCTGTCGGCAGACATCAAAAGAGTGTCCGATACCTGTGACATATGCGCCCGTTATCAGCAGTCCATTCAGAAGGAACCGTTGCTCTCTCACCCTGCTCCTAGTCGGCCTTGGGAAAAAGTCGGTGTTGACATTTTCACGTTCTCCGACACTGACTACCTCATTACTGTTGACTACCTGTCTGGGTTCTTTGAAATTGATCGACTGCCATCAAAAAAGGTGGCGGACATAACGTACTGCCTTCGACAACACTTCGCTAGACATGGCCTCCCAAGTGAAGTCATGACAGATAACAGTCCATTCGCCTCCCAAGAATTCAAGCGATTTGCCGACAAGTACGAGTTCGAACACGTTACAAGCTCGCCTCGTTATCCACAGTCTAATGGCCGGGCAGAGAACGCGGTCAAAACAGTAAAGCGACTAATGACGAAAGCAAAAGAGGCCAACTCCGATCCCTTACTCGCTATATTAGAATGGCGGAATGTGCCATCAGAACAGCTTGGCCTGTCCCCCGTCCAAGCCATCTTCGGCCGGAGAACAAACAGTAGGCTTCCGGTCGCTAACCGGCTACTCGATACAGCAACATCACACGCTGCTAATGTAGCTTTATCAGAAGCGAAGGCCCGACAAGCCCATTATTACAATCGCAGTGCAAAACCCCGACCTCCGCTCGCAGTCGGCCAGACGGTCCGGGTGAAATATGATGACCGCCCGGAATGGAGGAGGGGGGAAATCGCTGACATCCTGCCACACAGATCATACTCTGTTCGCTTTGAGGATGGAACCACGCGGAGGCGAACGTCACGCCATGTGGCATTCAGTTCCGAGCCCCCCATCATTCTGGGTGACGACAGCGCGGATCCGCCAGACGGCACCACCGCAGCAAACGACCACCACCTGTCATCGCCCCCTCCACCGCCCCCACCTACTCCAGGCCCAGGGCGCCAGGATGGCGAACGAAAACCAGTAATCACGCGTTCGGGTCGGGTTGTGAAGCCCCCACCCCGCTACATGGACTGAAGAAGGCGTACAGGCGCTCAGCGGAAACTGAACTTAGACGACTTTCCGGACTTCATTATCGTAGATTAAGTAGCTCCAGCTTTAGCTGAACTTAGCTATATTCAGATACATTTAGATACACTATAATACTTATACTTAGTTACCCATAGATTAGGCTTATTTCTTTGTTTAAAAGGGCGTGTGCCGTGATTACTAGTGAGACATAGCATGATTGACAGTTAGGACGGCGACGCCCACGTACAGGCAGTTGCGATCGGCCTCCAGCCTCAGTCGCTCAATACACGGACTAGAAAGCACTCGTTGACTTCTATGTAACTTAACGATATAGAACGGCGTGTGTAGAACGGCAGATGGGAAGCATTCATTATAGAGCATTCTTGTTAAAAAACCTCTTTCTCATTAAGTTGTCAGCCCGTGGGACAATTCGGTCATGAGGTCTGAGACGCAGCGAATAGGGGAGTCTCTTTACAGGAGGGATGAGCGGGTTCAGAACATGGCCCTGTCCGCCAAGGCAGCAGTGAAGAGGTTCCCATCTGCCGTTCTACACACAGCTGTTCTATATATATATATATTCGTTTATTCAACAATCCGGTTGACAAACCGCAACCGGTTACAGTGTACAATTATGCAATTCACAAGACACAAATCTTAACTACTAACAGAACAGACAGCCTGCAAACACAAAGCATATCCGCCCAACGGATAGTGTTGGGTTATCCTCTGGTAGTCGGCAGGGACGTCTATCCCCCGAAGTCATTGGAGCAACTTCCCGAAGTTCCCCTCCGCTCCCCCTCCCATGGTACGATATTAAAAAAATTTGAACTTCCCCTAATTTCTCAATGAGGTCTTCCTCTCCCTATTTCTTTGATGGAACATTTGCTCCAAGGTTTACATGGTGTAGACGCCCCTGGTAGTCGGACCAGACGGTCCATCACAAACTGTAGTCTATTGCGATCCTGCTGCCCCACAAACCCCACCATGCCGGTGACGCGTATAACAAGCGGGCCACAGTGGTCATTCGACTCATTCGCACAGCAACGCGCTGGATTCCTGCAGAGTAAAATGTAGGTAAACTTACATTCGTTTTCTATATCTACAGTATGGCATCGTCTTTGCTGTTTCAACGAATTTTGGAGTGAGATTTTTCGCCGCCACTGTCCGTTTTATTGGGTACCACGCGAGTCAGGTCCCGCGTACGGACCGTGCTCGCGAATAATTATTATTAGACCTACGTTGCTGAAACCGCTACTCTCCAATGCTGTAGGCCTATTAAATTTCCTTCAATAAGCGTACTCAGCTGGTTCTGTACAAAAGTGGATAGGCTTCTTAATCCAGGCATCAGAAAACTGAATTTTAGCTATGCAGAAGTTAAACGAGTTACTTAAAGTCAAATTTTAGTTCTCATCCGCCTATTTATAGCTCCGTTTAACCCTCGGGCTACCAAGGGGGGTGGTTGCCACCCCCCTAGGTTTTTTTCATCTCAAACTTTTTCCGTATGGAATAAAAATTTGACCTTTTAGGTAGCTGTAGGGGGTTCATTTACACACGTTTTGAGGTAAAATGTGAGATGATATCTCACACCGTTCAAAAGTTATACCCAATATACCCGAGGCACCAGGGGGTGGATACCACCCCCCTAGATTTTCGACTATATCTTATCCGTCATTTAATATTAAGAGACACAAATTTTACAATTCTATAGAGGGAATGTGGGGCTACATTTCTATGGTCACTGAGTTGACCTGAGACAACCGGAAGTGCTCAAAATAAATAATAATACGCGTAATATGCGTGAAAAATGGCTGAATGGAAGGACTCCCCCTTAGTTTTTGTCTGTAGTGTATTCGTTTGTCTTCCTGGAAGAGAAACAAAGATACCATTCTTTAGAGGGAATGAAGGGCTTCATTTGCATACCTACATCTTTGTCTTTTTGAATACCGGAAGTGATCAAAATAAATAATAATACGCGTAATCTGTGTGAAAATGGCTGAATACAGCATTACAACGTAAACCGATATATATACATGGATATATATGTATGGATGTACATTTATACTATATAAACATGTGTAGGGATGATTTTGTGTATCTTTTATACATAGATTAGTTTAAAACACACATAATCTTATATTTGTTTATCCAAAAAGTACAAAATGTACGCAATAATATACAATATTGCTAATTAAAGGGGTTCCGTTGTTAAAAGTGATGTAATTTCGAGGTGCATTCACATAATGTACAACTAAATATACCATTCTGTGCAGAAATGAATGCTGAATCCAATGCTATATTACAAGTTATGATATGTCAAAATAAACACGAAATCAGGGGAGTGGTACCACCCCCCTTGGTAGTCCGTGTTTAGTTCTCAAAAGCTATTTATATAGCCCTAGGGTTAATTCTGAATGCCTTTTGCCATTGTGATAAGACTTATATAGGCCAATCTGCAGCTAGGTCTTATTGTGGAAGAATGAGCCAAATGGGAGCACCTGCAATGAACCAGAGAATATGGGGGGGCGCTGTCATAGTAGCCTACATGTGAGCCAATGATCGAGATTTGATTGACAGAATTGTATAGAACGTTAAAGTCGTCTCCTTAGGAATAGGGGTCAAGCTTTCTTGTGCTCAAAATTGCAATACAGGCGTCAGGGCCTACTGCAACCAATCACTTAACTTCGTTATTCTTGCAACGACGTACCGTTGATGATGATGATCGATGACGATGACGATGATGGCGGTGGTGGTGATGGCAGTGGTGGTGATGATGATGATGTTGATGATCAAATCAAATCAATCAAATCAGTTTATTTCCTGTATCAACATAATACAATTAAGGCAATACAACACAGTAAATTACATCAGTTGAGGATACCAAGGGGGAGACCCAGAAGGGATGAGGAATCCCGCTAATAGGGCCACCTAATAATTGAGAATAACATAAGTAAATAATGCATGACAGCCAGTTCATATAATTATAGGAATACTTTGATAACCATGAAAATGCTAAATTATTAAGCAAAAATACTAACATAACTTAACTAACACTTAACTAACACTTAACTAACACACCCAATAAAAAAGAAAATAAGAATTCAAGTAATTTGATTAATGAGGTAATGGCGTAGTTTTTTCTTAAAGATATGCAGACCAGATAGTTGACGAATAGATAACGGTACACTGTTCCAAACGTTAGCCCCTGCAAATCTGATAGAGAATAACCGAGTGTTTGTATGAGCAAAAGGTTGTCGATATAACTTAGAGTTTCTTGTAGGGTAAGAATGAATTTCAGAGGCACGGAGGAATAGTTGTCTATAAATTACAGGTAATGAATTATGCTCATAACGATACATAAATTCACCAATCTGTGCCTTCCTAATTTGGTCGATTTTTAGTAACTTAAATTCTAGAAATAGTTGACTAGTATGAGAACCGTAAGGAACACCAGCCACGCAACGGATAGCTCGTTTTTGCAGAATGGTCAGCCTTTGTAAATTAGATTTATAAGTAGAAGTCCATATTATATTACAATAAGTGAGGTAAGGATAGATGAGGGTGTAGTAGAGGGTTAACCGAACATGGGGTGGCAGTAGGTTGGAAGCTCGTTTTAGAATTCCTACATTCTTAGCTATTTTAGAGGAAATAGCTTCTATGTGATCTTTCCAAGATAGATGTTGATCTAATATAACTCCTAAAAATTTGGATGAGGTTACTTGATTAATGGGATAACCATCAATACACAGAGTATAAGAAGTGATAGACGATAGTTTCCTATGGGACCTGAATAGAAATATAATTGGTCTTATCTAGGTTCAGTGATAATTTATTGGCGCGAAACCAATCAGCAATGTGAATTAGCTGGGCATTCACTATTTGGTATAAGTCGGCAAGGGAGCTGTGAGAATAAAAAATGTTAGTGTCATCGGCAAAGAGGACGAAGTACAGAAGTGGTGATGCATTAGGAAGGTCATTAATGAAAATGAGGAATAAGATAGGTCCTAGGTTCGATCCTTGCGGAACACCAAATCGGACTGTGCGCATCATCGAGTAGGCACCATTGCAGTAGACCACCTGTGAGCGATTCTCAAGGTAACTAGCAAACCACTTAAGCTGAACTCCTCTTATACCATAGTTGTTAAGTTTTTTAAGCAGAATATTATGGCTCACCGTATCAAAAGCCTTGGCCAAATCAAAAAAGACACCAAGGGAGTATTCGTTATTCTCTATTGCTTCAGATATTTTATCCTGGATACTCAGCAGTGGCATAGATGGGGAATGACCAGCTTAAAATCCATGTTGAGATGGATAAATAATGTTATTTTTTTTCAAGGAAATTACTTAATCTTTCGTACATTAATTTTTCAAAGATTTTAGCGAAGAATGGAAGGACAGAGATAGGTCTGTAATTAGCTACATCGCTCTTTTCACCTCTTTTAAAGATGGGAACTACCTTAGCAATTTTTAAAGCGTTAGGAAATATGCCAGTGTTGAAGGAACAATTGACTATTTCTGACAGAGGTCTAGCTATATTAGTAATAGACGGGGAAGCGACAAACGGATCAATGTCATCGATTCCCTTACTATGGGACAGACGAATTGTTCTGTTTAGTTTAATTATTTCCTCTGGAGTTGTTTCTTCAAGACCAAAAGAGTTGATAGTAGGAGGGCTTAAATAATCTTCAAACGGAGAGATCGGATCAGGTATTTTTTTAGACAAAATTTCAGCAATTTCTGTGAAGTAGCTATTACATTTATTGGCTATCTCTTCCGGATCCTCAATCTTAATCCCATCAGAGTTTAAAGAATTGACAACCGAATCATTCTTCACTAGTCCAATTACAGAACGAATGAGACTCCAGGTTCTCTTGAGGTTATTACCACATTTACAAAATTCCTCAGCGTAATAATTCTTTTCAGCCCGGTTTCGAATGGATTTAAATTTGTTTCTGAAGGTGATAAACTTACTTTTATTGATTTCATTCGGATTTTTTATATATTTTAAATAAAGTGAATTCTTTCGTTTACAAGATTTTAGAAGACCCCGAGACATCCACGGATTTTTTAGAGTTACCTTCCGTCCACTACCGGTGAAAAGCGGAAAGACCTTATCATATACTGTTTTGTAACAACCCATGAAATGGTCATAAGCCTTATTCGGGTCATTATTAATACAAGCCTCGGTAATTGGGGACCAATCTATGTCGGATAACGTCTCTTGTAAGGTGCTAATTCCTTCATTTGTGATTATTCTGTAATTTCCTGCAGATTTAGTAGGTAGTTTTGCCTCACAGTTTAAGTGGACGAAAAGAGGCAAGTGATCAGAGATGTCACAGGCAATTAGCGATGAGGTGGTGACACGGGGCCAAGCATTAGTAAAGATATTATCGATAAGTGTAGCAGAATGATCAGTTATCCTAGTTGGTCTAGTTATTATGGGCAGGAAGTGGTGAGCTAGCATGCAATTATAGAAATTAGTAGTTTGTTTATGCATATTAACTTTTAGGAGGTCGATGTTGAAGTCACCCAAAAGAATTATATCTTTATTTTTTTTGGAAATTTCAGAAAGTAGAGCTTCAACATCATCGGTGAACTTATCAAGCTCTTGGCCTGGTGGCCTATACAAGGCCCCCACCAAAATGGAACCAGTAATAAGGGGAATTTTCAGTAGTAAGCCCTCAAAAGTGCTTGCATTAGTACATTTAGCATGATCAAATTGTGATGATGATGATGATGATGATGATGATGATGATGATGATGATGATGATGATGATGATGATGATGATGATGATGATGATGATCATGATGATGACGACGACGACGACGACGATGATCATGGTGATGACGACGACGACGTTGACTGATTGGCCAATTAGCCTACATTAGCCGCTCTCGATTTAGTCCATTATAATAACTGTAATTAATTGCAGTATATATATAATATATATTATATATATGCATGTATGTAAAATAGGCTATTGTACGATAAGACTTATTGATTAGACATATAAGATGCTTATGGCGGCGCAAGGGCCACGTTTAGATAAGCTAAAGCGGCCGAGTGTTATCTGAGATTTGACTTCGACGTAGGCCTATGCATGTATGTGGTGGGATGTTTCACCCGAGCAATGCTATTCGTTGGCTATCTATCGCCTGATAGATCTTGCTTCTCCTGTCGTCAGCTCCTGTGGTTCAACGTACGTTCAGAGTCTTAACACTAACCTCTCTCTTTATGCTCTCTGACCAGTAGGCCTATATCCTGGGATTCGTTTTGCGTCGTTGCATTCTCTGGAAATGGTTGGCCATTCGAGGGCCTCGCAATTCGATCACCGGCCACAAAGGACTCCGGTCTTCGCTTGTTACGAAAGTTAACTATCGATTGGAAGAAGAAGTAACAACGTTTCGCTAGCATTATTTTGTCTGTGAGAATAAAGCAATATCCAATCATCGGGAAAATCCACATCTACGCCTGAGTTGCACGTAAGATTGAGAATTTTGCTAAAACATGCGACATACTACAAGATTCGAATATCAGTATAAGATGCTGTGATCTGTGAGCCATTGGAGATCTATGCTCTCATTTAGGTAGCCAAACTATGCTCTGGCATAGGTAACCAAAGGAAGTAACCGTTCTAGCAAGGGTAACAGTTGTTACCTATGGCTAAATGTAGGTAACAACTGCGACCTACTTTTTATAGCTAATGGGAGACTTTTGCTAACCAAAGCCAAGTAGACTATTTCTGGCTTACTTTCGGTATTCACTATTCAGTCAGTCAGTCACTCAGTCAGTCAGTCACTCAGTCACTCAGTCGGTCTTGTGTTTGTGTTATTTGTACTATTGCATGTCTAAATGATTTTGTCGTCACCACTGTAACAGCCAGGGCGCTTATCGTGTTGTAGAATGGGATTCGGGGAATCGGGAAGCGAGAGTCCAACCTCCAGTGGGAAGGAATTCATTACGAATCTGGCGAACGAGAAGCAGCAGAACGTCATATACACCGGACAGCTCTACTATCGAGACGACGCCGGCGCCCTCTATGAACTGAAACCGGTTCAAACGGCAGATGGAAAGATCCCGTTCGCGGTGGCTGCAGCGGCAGATAAACTCGGTAGCCATGACGACGACTCGTCGTCATCGTCGTCCGATAACCAAAGCGATAACTGGGTGCACAACTTCCAGAAGGTTCGTCAACTTATCTTACTTGAATATCTTTACTGAATATATAAGCATTGGTTAAAGTGGTTTGGGTGAGCAGTGGGAACTCCGAAGAAGAGTTTTATTGGAAAGCATGTGTTATCGTGGTTCCATTGCATGGTGAGCAGTGGGAACGCAAGCAAAGCATTTTGAGAGCAGCGGGAACGCCGTTCACACGATTCCCAGACCACTTCAAACCCTGAATATAAGATACAGTTGCTGGATTTTATTATGCAGTTTATTTCGCCACAGTCGTCCTTCAAAGGATAAGAGACCCAGATAAACAGAAGACAAACTAAATCATTTAACTGCATAAAAAGCTTTGAACGATCATTTGCAAGAAAGTTCCGAATGCTAAAACTTTGAAACTCCTTATCACATTAGTTTTCACATGGCAACTTTTCTGTCGTTGCCGAAACAATGCATACAAGTCTTTTGTTTTGGAAAACTTTCAGGTGACATGCGACGTGTTAAGGGGACACAAGACTGCAATCATTCGGACGATTCTCTTTCTGCTGTTCATCGGTTACACGGTCTACTTCGGCTTCGCTCTCGCCTACAGCGTCGAAATGTCCATCTTTCTCATCGTCATCACCAGCCTCACCGTTGCTGGGCTCGCCTACGCTTTCGTGCGAGATCACTATGGAGATGTCATCTACAGAAAAGTCTTCCAACCAATCGGAACATTTCTCTCCAAACACTGGCACATCATCAGATGGTAACTACAGGTTCATTATCCTCTTCTGTTTATCGCTATAGCCATCAACAACGTCATATGTAGGTCATACGTCATATGTAGGTCATACGTAGCCCACTTCTGACACCATGTTTCGGGTTGGCTTATAGTGTAGCCTATTAAGAACGCGCTTGATTACTACACCGCGTGTATTGCCAAGCTGCGTTCACTTCATCAGTGCAAGGAATACAAAGTACACCGATGGCGTGGCCTATCTTCATATCTTGAGCATCAATCAACTACTAGGTAATGGTAATGGTAATTTCAAATGTGTATAGAGCCAATTCATCAGAGGCGGTCCCGACCTAACTCAATGAAACCAAGATCGAACAGAATGGTCTTCAAGCGTTTGCGGAAAGAGAGAAAAAGAGAGGCTGAGAAGCTTAGGTCGCAGGGTGTTAGACAACTTGTTCTAGAAGGTTGGGACGACCACAGCAACTCTTCTATGCTGGACCGTGGAAGTCCGAGTCGGTGTGTGGGGTGGGCCTATATCCCGGGTCAATGGATTATGGAATGTTTAGGTATATATATCTATATGTTGTATAACTATGTCTCTCTAAATATCTGTACATGTCTCTCTAAATATCTGTACATGTCTCTCTAAATATCTGTACATGTCTCTCTCTAAATATCTGTACATATCTCTCTAAATATCTGTAGATCTACATGTATATCTCTGTACACGTCTCCGTGCAACGACCATCTACAGGGAGTTCGCACGCACTTGCTTCTATCAGGAAGTAGTATAAAGCGGGAAGTCCTGTTAAACGCTGTCTCCTTGACGGCGTCCATTACTATCTCAAAAGGCGTGAGAATAAGCAAGTTCAGCATTAGCAATGCGCATGCGCAGTCACTTTACTTTTATATAGGTCACCGTTCACAAACAAACAGAATGGTGCCGTTATGGACATTGCTATCATCTAGTTTGCCGCAAATAGTAGAAAGTACTTGATTATATTGCTCGATACTAGTTTATAGTAGATTTAGAACACATAGCAATATCGCTAACGGCACCATTCTGTTTGTTTGTGAGCGGTGACCTATGCGAGTAGACCCGGCGGTTGGATCTAAAGTGACTGCGCATGCGCATTGCTAATGCTGAACTAGCTTATAAGAAATGGCTCGCGTGTTTTCCCTGCGTTCCCCTTGGGACACATGGGAGCTGTTTTAATGTATACGTGGTTCTGTCGGTCTGTAGGTTTCTCTATCCGGCCATGGCGATTGTCATCATCCTGTACCTGTCTCTGTCCGTCATTACGGAGGTCAAGCAACTTCAGTCACTGTCAGGATTCATCTTCTTCACCCTCGTCATGTACCTGTCGTCAACACATCCGGATAGGGTAAGACCCTCCTCTTTTACACCTTCTTAATTCCGATTAGAAGTCCAGAAGGATGCTATCTCTATCAACAGAGTGCAAACACTATGGTTGTCACTGTATCGTTTACGAGTTGGCTACTGAACAATGTGTGATTGCAGGGAAAAATGGCTGACTGACTGCATGAATGAATGAACGAATGAATGGACTGACTGACCGACTGAATGGCTGTCTGACTGACTGACTGACTGACTGACTGAATGAATGAATGAATGAATGAATGAATGAATGAATGAATGAATGACTGACTGACTGACTGACTGACTGAATGACGGGACTCATGAATGACTGACTGACTTACTGACTGACTGACTGGCTTACTGACTGACTGACTGAATGAATGAATGAATGAATGAATGAATGAATGAATGAATGAATGAATGAATGAATGAATGAATGACTGAATGAATGAATGAATGAATACATGAATGAATGAATGACTAACATACTTACTCACTCACACGCTCGGTTGACTGCCTGATTGTCCATCTGATTGATTGTGTTTTGTTGTATAGATAATCTGGCGTCCTGTGATCTGGGGCTTCGTCCTGCAGTTCGCCATGGCCATCTTCGTCCTCCGCTGGGAGTATGGCTACATCGCCGTCAAATGGCTCTCAGACGAGATCGTCGACTTCATCGTGTTCGGATGGGAAGGAGCAGCTGTTGTCTTCGGAGATCCGTTCCTCATCCTACATCCCTTTGTTTTCATGGTAGGAGTCCTTTCGAGATGCATGATTGGTGGGGCGCGGTGGTGTAGGGGTATGTTCGGTGCCTTGCAGCTGGAGGGTTGCGGGTTCGAATCCACCTCAAGCCGCCGCGTAGGGACCTTGGGCAAGTCCTTCACTCGCAATTTCTCATGCGCTTCGGTGTGAAACTCCGATGAAAGGCTGAGTCGACCTTTGGTAGGTCAACGGGAAGCGATCCCGCATCCGTGCTGATCTTCTGCTCGTCGTTCCAGAGTGTTACCATTAACTTAAACCTCCTCCCAAGTGAAGTGGTCTTAAATTCACACGCTGGGCCACAGTTTCGGAAAAGCCTTGAGTTATCAAGAGATATTATCATAACAAACCACGAAAAATGTTTCCTTAATCCCTGCTTTCGTTTCACTCATAAAATAAGCAAGAAACACATTGGCTGACTGTCTATAGGCAATGCCGTTGTTGATCTACATGGGGGCCGTTACGTCCATTCTCTACTACTGCGGAGTGACGCAATGGGCAGCGTGCAAACTGGGGTGGCTGATGCAGGTTACCATGGGAACGACGGCCGTCGAATCTCTCAACACAACAGCCAACATCTTCCTCACAGGAGTAAGTCTAAGCTTGTTCACCAATCTATTCGTCCGTCCGTCCATACATCTATCCATCCATCCATGGATCAATCCATCTGTAGGTCAATTCATCCACCCATCTATCAATCCACCCATACATCAATCAATCCATTCATCCACCCATCCATCAATCCATCCAACCATTCATCCATCCATCCATCCATCCATCCATCCATCCATCCATCCATCCATCCATCCATCCATCCATCCATCCATCCATCCATCCATCCATCCATCCAATTACCAATCTATCCACCTATCCATCCATCCACCCATCAATCCATCCAAGCATCAATCTATATATCAATCCATCCATTTATCCATCAAATTATCCATTCATCAATCCATCCCTGCTTTCATCCATCCATCCATCCATCCAACTATCAATCCATCCACCTATCCACCCATCCACCCATCAATCCATCCATACATGAATCCATACAAGAATCTATCCACTTATCCATACAATTATCCATTCATCCATCAATCCATCCTTCCATCATCCATCCATCCATCCATTCATCCATCAATCCATCCTTCCATCCATCCTTCCATCATCCATCCATCCATTCATCCATCAATCCACCCTTCCATCCATCCATCCATCCATCCACTTATCCATCAAATCATCCATCCATCCATCCATCCATCCAACTATCAATCCATCCATTATCCATCCATCCACCTATTCGTCCTTTCTTCAACTGTTTCCATGGCAACTGTGACTCTGTTGTAGATGGATACGATGTTGATGTTGCGCCACTATCTGGACAAACTGACTCGTTCGGAGTTCAACTGTCTACTCGTCGGAAACCATGCAACGGTCGCTGGATTCGTCTTCGCTCTGTTCGTCATGTTTGGGGTTCGTAGCTTTCCCTTTCCGTCCTATTCCTGGCTGTCTATCTTTCAGCATCTTTTCAGCGATGCTTTTCGGATGACTCATTGACCGGCGTGAATGATGTGCTTAAGTTACAGGTCGATTGTATTATTTGTCATACTTATATTACGCTCTTATAATGTTGGTGCTGGTATGAAAAGTGTGTGTGTGTGTGTGTGTGTGTGTGTGTGTGTGTGTGTGTGTGTGTGTGTGTGTGTGTGTGAATAAACGAATCAATCAATCAATCAAAATCTTCCTGTGCTCCCTTCTCATTCTGCCTTGGTCTACCTGTCTGTCTGCCTCTGTCTCTGTCTCTGTCTCTCTGTGTCTCTCTCTGTCTCTGTCTGTCTGTCTCTGTCTCTGTCTTTGTCTGTCTGTCTCTCTGTCTGTCTCTGTCTGTCTGATCTGTCTGTCTGTCTGTCTGTCTGTCTGTCTGTCTATCTATCTATCTATCTATATCTATCTATCTATCTATCTATCTATCTATCTATCTATCTATCTATCTATCTATCTATCTGTCTCTGTGTCTCTCTGTCTCTGTCTTTCCCTCTGTCCTCTTTCTGTTTTCTCTTGTCTGTCTTCCTGTCTTTCTGCCTCACTCAGCTTGTAACTCTGTTTTCACACAGTTCTGTTACGTAAACTTTTTCCATCTTCGGATTCGCACCTCACTCCAGTTGTCTTACCTTCAGTGTTTCCGTTAGAGTCCAAAAAGAGGACGTATTTAGACCATGACCTACAATTTTGTGGACGTAGCTCATGTATTTTGGCTATGACACTGACAAATTTGGACGTTTTGGACGTTTTTTACGGACGTAAAAACGGCCATTTGGGCGTTAACGGAAACACTGCTTACCTTGTGTTCTTCTTTAGGCCTATACGTTACCTTATCATCTTCTTCATGGATGAACGTCTCTGCAGGGCTTTGACTTCCGTGTACTGTTCTGATGTCTGCCACTGTTTAGCGTCCTGTGTTTGTGTGTGTATCTCTACAGTGGTCTTCTGTGTATGTGTGTATGTTACTATAGGCTCCTCCTCAGCATCTTCTGTCGGCTGCTGTCATGTCTGCTCCAGCTACGATCGCCATCTGTAAACTCAACTACCCGGAAACGGAGGAATCCATAACGAAAGACATAACACAAGTGACACTCACCCAAAGGTACACGACCGGCAAGCACGCATCGCTCTACGTGCGTCCCTCTATTTGCCATCATGTCTGGTCTTTTCTTCGCTATTTCCTGTTCTCTCATCCATACATTCCCTTCTTATTGGTCTTCCCATGGTCCATCTATGCCCTATTCAATCTGTTCTCAATGCTGCTATACTCGATTGATTGCTCACCTTCCTAAATACTCCCATATATCATCATTCATGACTTCATGGTCAACCAACTGCACTGGTTTATTCTCCCTGACTGCATTCAATTAAAAGATCTTGCTTTGGTCCTCAAGTTAAACTGCGTCTTGCTTCAAAATATCTCAGGGATGTCATTCGTCCTCCTCTTTCCGCATCATCTCATCGGCCTCTCCGATCTTTGGACCGATCTGATTGTTTTGTCCCTTGAGCTAGTACAACTATTGCTCAAACTCGAGACTTTTCCATCATTGGACCCTCCTTGTCGAATGCCCTTCCCTTCACTCTGCATGAGACTTTCCTGGATCATAATCTTCATCTCTCTCTATGTCTGTCTGTCTGTCTGTCTGTCTGTCTGTCTGTCTGTCTCTCTCTCTCTCACTCACTCACTCACTCACTCACTCTCTCTTCTTAAAACCTATTTCTTCTCTCGGGATTCTTGCGCTGCAGGGGAGCGCTACTGATTGACCACGGCTGTGATTGGCTCTATATAAATTACTAATTACATTACATTGCATACGTCCACATTCGCTGTCATCCACTTAACGCACCAACTTTCCAGTCAATCAGTTAATTAATCGATCGATCAATCAATCAATCAATTAGTCATTTAACACTTCGTCAGTTCTTCCTTACACTGCTATGACCTTTCATCAGCCCACCTTTATTACCTGTCGATATGCCATCAAGGTGAATGCGAGCATCGCTTGTCTTTGTCATGCATACAGCGAGGAGGTGAATGTCTTTGAGGCTGGTGCCAACGGAGCTGCTGTGGCTGCCAAGACCGTCGCAGCTGTCGTCGCCAGTTACATCGCTTTCCTGTCGATCCTGGCCTTCATCAACGCCACCCTGTCTTGGCTAGGAGGACGAGTCGGCTTCCCCGAACTCAGCTTTGAGGTAAGTGCCGGTGTCACGAAATAGAGTATCCCCATAGGCTACATGAGTATCTCCTTAGCGAAATGGAGTATTCGGTTTAATTTGCATTTTTGGCGGTGTCTAAGTGTATCCAGTCTATTTGGATTTATTGTACACATAACATTTTTAAATTGTGTATCTTTAGTTTGTAAGTCGACCTGAAATCAGTTTACTTCGTTTTTGGTTATTTTGACTGGATTTTCGTCGAGGCTATCGTGACGCGTATGACGATGGGGGATAGAATAGTTTATCCCCCCGGATACTATAAACCGGTTTATTTCATCCGGGAGGATAAATTCATACATCCCCCCTCCCGGATAGTCTTAGGACGGATACTCTATTTCGTGATACCGGCGTTACACCGACCTGAAAACGAAACCCCGCCGGGCATTTGAGTTCCACAGAGGGGCAAGTGTTGTTTACCGTATCTGACAGTGGCTAAATTGCTCATCTTGAGGCTGTGGGGCGGACCTCCAAATTTCTACCCTGAACTAATTTGGAGAATCTATATATAACCGATAGTCCTTATTTATATCAAACAAAAAGCGTGAATTACGATGCATTTAATCGATCATTGTAACCAAAACATATTTTGGTAACGGATCTCCGTTGCAGAAGTCGAATCTTTTAGTTCAGTGGCGGATCTCAAATCATACATGTAGGTGCCAGATCCCGATGTGGAGCAAACGAAGGTGGCTGTTAGAAATAGCGAGGTAGAAAAGTCGGCTAAGAGCCTGCAAGAAAGGATCCTGAGGCGCTTGCAACTTTCACCCCTTGATAATAAACCTGAGAATTCCGAGAGTTCATGTATAGGCCACTTTAGTCTTAATTAACTATTTTGTTTCAGCTGACAATGGTAATCCTGTTACCTACGAACTAGACCACATAACTTTACACTCTGCCCCCACCCCACCCCAGAGACGATCGGAACTATATTTCACGGGTACTTTATAAGGGTATATTCTGATATTTTCATTAAATATCTGTTATTTCCATAGTGCAATCAGCAGGTATGAGGCCGGGCTTCTGTGTCATTAGCTATTTCTGTTTGTAGCAAGTTACGTCTGTGACAGCTTGGTATTATGATTAAACGATATTGATTGATTGATTGATTGATTGATTGATTGATTGATTGACTGATTGATTGATTGATTGATTGATTGATTGATTGATTGATTGATTGATTGATTGATTGATTGATTGATTGATTGATTGATTGATTGATTGATTGATTGATTGATTGATTGATTGATTGATTGATTGATTGATTGATTGATTGATTGATTGATTGATTGATTGATTGATTGATTGATTGATTGATTGATTGATTGATTGATTGATTATATTGATTGATTGATTGATTGATTGATTGATTGATTGATTGATTGATTGATTGATTGATTGATTGATTGATTGATTGATTGATTGATTGATTGATTGATTGCAATTGATTGATTGATTGATTGATTGATTGATTGATTGATTGATTGATTGATTGATTGATTGATTGATTGATTGATTGATTGATTGATTGATTGATTGATTGATTGATTGATTGATTGATTGATTGATTGATTGATTGATTGATTGATTGATTGATTGATTGATTACTGTGTTCACTAGACCTGATAGCCTACAGATGTATTTTGATTGGCGTGTGTTTCAGTTGATGTGTTCCTACATAATGTGGCCAATTGCTCTGATGATTGGCATCGACCTAAACGAGTGTCAGGAGGCGGCTAAACTGATCGGATTGAAGATCTTTGCCACTGAGTTACTTGCCTACCAGGAACTCGGAAAATCAGTCGACGCTGGAAGGCTAAACGTAAGTTTCTAATAATTAATTAATTTCCGTTAATTAACTATGGATAATTAAGTATAGCGACCATGCATTTAACCAGAGATTAACCGACTATTTATCTATATAAAGCCTGCTCTGGTCGCCGATCTCTCTGCTCGGCCTCCACAGGCGACTCTGTGGTTCCACATGCTTGTACTGCCACCAGACAGGATAGGCCTTTCTCGATCGTGGACCATGTTTGGAATAGCCTCCCCTCCGACCTGCGTTCTCATTTCGACCCCCACATCAAACGACAACATATTAAGACACGACAGATAACCTCTCTGTCGTGAAGTCTTGTTGTAGGCCTAAACGACCTTTGGAGGCCACCCTTAATTAATACTAGCTGATTGGTATCAGAGATGGGCACGATTAGCTAAATTGCCAATCGATTAGAATTAACTACTGAAATTTGCTAATCGGTTAGAATGATCAAAATCTTGTAGCTAATCGACTAGAATTAGAATTAGCTGTTTGTCCAGTTGATTAGCTAATCGATTAGTTAAACTGCTAATTGATTTGAATTAGAATTGGCTACTGAAAATTGCTAATCAATTAGAATTAGCAAAATCTTGTAGCTAATTGTAGCTAACTGTTGCTAATTGTAGCGATTAGAATTAGAATTACCGGTAGCTGCTTGTCTAATCAATTAGCTAATCGTTTAGAACCTAATCGATTGGTTACCGATCTCTGCTTGGAATTTTAGCCTCGTGACCAGGCGATCACTACGTATGCTCTGTGTGGCTTCTCCAGCCTTTCCACCCTGGCAATCGCCGTCGGAGTATGGAACACGATCTGTCCTCAGAGAGTGAAGATGATGGCATCGAACATGTTGAGGGTTCTCGTCGAAGCCAACATCTCTTGCTTCATGACGGCTTGCATCGCAGGTCTGTATCAAGACGAACAGAACCACGCTACAGTTCATTATTATCATCCAGTTCTAAAACATTCTCATCTTAGCGTCGTTGGCACGGCTACGCAAAGCTGAGTTTGCTAGACAGACAGACAGACAGACAGACAGACAGAGACAGAAGAAAACAGACAGACAGACGGAGAGCCAGACAGACAGAAAGAGAGAGACAGAGAGAAAACGAGATAAAGAGAGAGAGAGAGAGACAGTGAGAGCGAGATAGACAGACAGAGACAGTGAGACAGACAGACAGAGACAGACAGAAAGAGAAGCACAGAGACACAGAGAGAGAGAGACAGACAGACAGACAGAGTCAGAGAGCAAGATAGTCATGAGGTTGTGTGACTTGTGTCATTATGAATCTCTTTCACACCACTTCCATTCTCCGTAAGAAAGAGGCTTCGAGGGGTACGCGACAGATTGTTAACTATGAACATAATAGACCCACTTATATAGCGCATATGGATTTTCAAATGATATTCGTTGTCTTTGTTTAAGGTCTGTTCTACTCGGAGCAGCTGATCCAGGAGTTTGAGCCGACGGTAGACAATCCACAGTCGGAACTCATCGGGTGGATCGGGTCGATCATTCCTGGATACAAGGACCTGATGGCAAGCATCGGGTCATAATTATTAGCCAACGATCAGGACACGCAATGACCAATTGTTCACCTATTATACTAATTAGTACCAAACGATGCCCTGCTTCTGAAGTCCTATATGTCTTGTTCGCGTCGTGCTAGCAGATCTCCACTGAATGTTCGCACCTTTGCCAGTTAATTAAACTATTATTAACTGCAATTATAAATACAGAGCAGATTTTACCGAAGGTCGTGGATACAGTCACGCCCGACGTGATCCTAATGCCTGTGTCTAGAATCACGCCCGCTACGCTATCTAACCGACCCTTACTACATAATCTGACCCTAACCGACCCTTGTCAAATTCCAAGAGAAGTAAACAAGTTCACATGACATGCTTTATTCCGCTCACGTCCGGGGCGTGAACGGATCCACTACGTTTACCGAAACCTGCCCTTTCTCTCATGACCATGATTGAGCGTCTCACAACAAGTACCTACTGACTGCCTATATATACGCCCCTCCAATTTAACTGAGGCCTAGCATTCCCGCCACTGAATCACGCACTGTCTAGCCGCTTGTGGCCAACCTGCAGACATTGTTGACAGCATGTCAGCGATTATTAGTGACGGAGTGTTCAGCTGCACATTTTGTCGGTTACCTTCAGCCTGGAAAAACCGACGATGGATAGAAGAAGCAAACTGAACAACGGACGAATTAATGTACAATAAGAACTGGAATCATCTTTCCGTTTAATTTATAGAAAAGAAATTTTAAACACTTCGCATGTTGTTTTCTTTCCTAAGTCTTGTTTCAAGTCTTTACAAGGGCATCTATTAAACCTAAGACCCTTTAACAAACCAAATAAAAGTCAATTACATCCTGTACCAAACTTTAAACGGTATAGCCAATGCCTACACATATTTTTTGTAATCGCATTGCGTTCTGACAATGTGTTAACGAATAAACGAAGATTCTATTCTATAAGGTCTAACTCTAACGGATGCCCAAACGCGCGGATCTTCAATTTGTCATTTCTGGTAGTCGTAAACGCTGAAAAGTGCTCCGCGTCGCATAGGGTAAAAGAAGACTAAGAAAATCTGGGAAATGTTGAAAAATAATTATCAGCCTTGACAGAGAGTTATAGACCTGATAATAAACGATAATTATAATCAGTCAGTTAATGCAGTTATTAAGAATCTATCAGCAACAGTTCACAGAACACTAATTATCAGCCCGGTAAATCACCAGCTGTAGGCCTAAACATGTATGTGAAGCCGTATCGAAGCATAACCGCAGTATCCTGCAGTATAATATGGACCTCCAACTGTGGAATACAATACAATGCAAAACAACTGCATTTGATATCGCCCTTGTTCCAAAGGTTGCCCAAAGCTCAGAAGTGCACACGCCTCGGCGGCGCAGATGCAATTATATTGCAGAGCAATTGTGCGCGAAGGACTTGCTCACGGTCCCTACACAGTAACCGATCGGACGAGGATCGAACCCGTACTCTCCGAGTTACAGGTCAACCGCTCTGACGAGTCGGCCACCGTGAATCAATTTCAAATAGTTTAAGTTTCAGTAAGTTTCAGCACATGAAAACGAGGAAAGGTTCAGCAACTTGAAAATCTGTAGGTCACTATGAATTACCGTAGGCCTACGCGTGATGGTTGCCTACCGATTAAAACCTCAACATCTCAGCAATAGGTAGGCCTATTATAACTTTGTGACAATATCTCGTAAAAATAACGTAGTTTACCACAATACGTGCACTTTTTCCTTACAACTTACATTTTCTCATACCATTACTTCTACACTACTTTATCTTCGTATTGTTTTATCCTCGTCTGAAGATTCTGTAGCTCTATAATTATCCCACGCAGTACTATTATTTAGGCCTATACTAAGTCCTATATTAATTAGCCCTATATTAATTATTATAATATTAGCAATAATTAGCCCTATATTGATTTGCCCTATATTAATTAGCCTTATATTAATTAGTAATAGGTCTATACATAAATTAACAATAGATTTGATAAGCAATTTATTTCGTTACACACGCACACGAAAGGCAATGGTTTTAGTGCGAAAGGGTCGAAAATAAAAATGATTCCCGGCTGACAATAGCAAAGTTCGGTTCTTCAACCTTTTGTTTCAAGAACGCTGCTATCTAATCAACTGTCATTGTCATGATAGGGCTATGAAAGAATCGTCAGCTAAGCTTATTTGCAATTGTCGCATTGTCTATTTTGAAGTCACACTTAAAGATAGCGTAGGATACCTTGAAAGTTAAAGTCAAAGGGAGACACGAGTTCGTATTGTAACGGTGTTTGAAACACCAGATCAGTGGCATGCTAACTTAAAGGAACTACATACACTGCTTCTTGGAAGTCAGTCATTGTCAATGGAGGTGTTAATTTGACTGAACGATGCATTTGGAATTGAGACGAATGAATGAACGGCCTGGTTGATTTGTAATGCGAATGAAGACAAGTCAAAGAAAGACAAAGAAAGTCAAAGACAAAGAAAGTCAAGGACAAAGAAAGACAAAGACAAGACAAAGAAAACATCGTTCCGCAGTTGCAAAGTTATTCTGTCAAACTACTGACTGAGTGGTATGTGCATGAAAAGTGTTGAGTGACATCTCAAGAGCCCCTTTGTCTCATTCTCTGACGTGTTTACTGGATTACATCCGTAACCGTTGTCTTTCTAGACGACACTTTGTATCGGTAACGATGGAGTTAGCAGAGTCAGATAAGATCTCCGCTTCGAATCAGAAGAAGCACACTGCGAATGCTATGAATCGAAAGCAGGAGCGTGTCATGGAAGTCGGACAGCTGTACTTTAGAGACGACTCTGGCGCACTGTTTACACTAAAACAGATTCAAAATGGATTATTTCAACCAGTTTTGGTAACGGAAGTTCCAGATACGGCGACAGATGCTGAGAAAGGTTGTCATGACTACGAAACTTCCTCTTCTGACTGGTCAAATAAGAATTTCGTCCTCAGAATCCAACAGGTGAGCGAATGAACGTAAATTCACGGTCATTGCCTACAACAGTGCTATTCGAACTGTGGTTCGAGATACGGTACCGGACCGCGAGCGATTGGTCATAGGGCTGCGGACGGATAACCGTAATGACAATATTTTTGATCACACTCAAATTAAACAGTAGACTATAATTATGCACTATAGAAAATGTTTTGGCGTGCTATACACACATTACAAATTGTTTTAAACATACAACAACAAAGGTATAGTTGTAATAAACAGTGACAATATTATGAAATCTAAATTGTAATATAGCAGGCCGTACATGTACTATGTAAAGCTGTTGTTGAAAGGTTCCAGTTCGCGGCAAGGCTAGCAAAACCATAACCGGTCCGCCGCATCAGAGAGTTTTGGACACACTTGTCTGAACCAGCTGTAGTATTAGCAGGGTTTAGCCTAACTGGATTCAGAACAGGAGTCAAGCTGCTTAGCCAGCATGCCCGCATTGAGCCCATATAAGACACCCATGCGGGACCCGCCTAGAGCCCACACATGGTCCACAGCTAATATACATGGAAATACTGGCAGGGTGCATACCGATCTTTCAGGTGACATGCGACGTGTTAAGGGGACACAAGACTGCCATCATTCGGACGATTCTCTTTCTGCTGTTCATCGGTTACACGGTCTACTTCGGCTTCGCTCTCGCCTACAGCGTCGAAATGTCCATCTTTCTCATCGTCATCACCAGCCTCACCGTTGCTGGGCTCGCCTACGCTTTCGTGCGAGATCACTATGGAGACGTCATCTACAGAAAAGTCTTCCAACCAATCGGAACATTTCTCTCAAAACACTGGCACATCATCAGATGGTAACTACAGGTTTAGTATCTAATGCATACGATGATCGTTCTTTTGTATACCTCTATGTCCATCAGCGAGGTATGTAGGTCATACATTATGTATGTCATGCTAATTCCAATTCTGACACCATGCATTAATACGCTTATAGCGTATTAAGAACGCGCTTGATTACTAGGCCTACACCATGTAGGCTCTATTGTCATACTGGTAACAAACGAAAGTTAGTAGGAATCTTTATTAAACCGTTGGCAGAACAGCTGCACTCCAGTGTCCATATATCGTTAGATAATTTTATACACAATCAATAGAAGTATGGCGTTCTTCTTCAAAATGTTTTCCTCATATTATCGTCAATTATAAGAGTCAAGACCCTGCAATGAGACCGCGGGCGTAGGGCATAGTGGGAACAACTCGTGTAGAATCTTCCCCGGGTTTTTAGTGTAGCTGTGAAGAGACCGCTATCAGCTGGTCAACGGCTGATACCGTGCTGTTTCTATAAGAACTATAAGTGTTGATTATAATGATGTTTAAGAAATGAAATTATAACAAATAACTAAATAAGCCACTGTATAGACTAGACTGATTGACAAAGCACTAGGGCTATCCTGTTAGCGGAACTTAAGGTTCCTTAGGGTATTACCCATTGTCACTGTATTTGAAAACATTTGTCTTAACATGTAAACACTTAATCGAAGCGGTGAAAAATAAGTGCCACCACTACTTTTTGACCCTGTGTTGTTTGTGGGCTTAAGGTTCTGACGTTTCGTTGGATGCCAATTACTTACTCACGAGTGACGGTTGTGTAACTCTATCGTCGACTCAGTGTCGTCAACATAATGCTGTGAAACAAAATATAAATAGCCTGCATGCGTAGGCCTACTTTGTTATCTAAGAGTGGTCTTAGAGTGGCGGACAAAGCATATTAGATTCGTATACTAGGCCTACATACGGTTTGGAGAGGGAGGGAGAGAGGGAATAGCAGAGGCCAGGCAGGGAGGGAGGGAGCAGGGGATTGGTCATCAACAGTTTTGGGGCACAGCTATGCCCTTGGTTCGTTTACGTATCTATCCGCCTATATTCACCCGACAAATCGGTCGATAGTCCCATAATTATATAGTTATATATTAATCTCAAAACGTATACTTTGTTTGTCTGCCTAGGTTTCTCTATCCGTCTCTGTCGATCGTTGTCGTCCTCTACTTAACTCTGTCCGTTATTCAGGAAATGAAGCAACTTCAGTCTCTATCAGGGATCGTCTTCTTCACCCTCGTCACCTACTTGACATCACGACATCCGGACAGGGTGCGTATCCCTAAGGCACCTCGCGCATTCGTGTCAGAATTGGTCTGTTGATTGATAGAGTGTCTTGTGGTGGAGTCAATATTTGTTGTTTACTGGTACAACCGGTGTCCATGTCTGTAGACTCTTCAGCTTGTAGCAGTAATTAGTACCAGATAATTAATTACGTAGCCTATTATGTTTTTGCGGAGGGTCATCATGAATGTCTGGACAACATTAATTCATTTATTATTCGACCAACCTCCCCCCAGCACACTCATACACCCCCAGCCATATGAGACCCGCATTCCCTTATGAAGCCTACAGGTTATAGCTAGCCTAAACCCAGTGGTTAAATTGCTCATGCAGAGGCGACGGATCTCCAAACCTTTACAAATCTGAAACTTAAGCTTATCAGGCGAATCTATGCCGATATAGTGGCTCTTTGGTATTCCCTCAGGCATAAAATGTGTGAAACAAGGTGCATATAGTCGATTATTGTAACAGAAACACATTTAGGTAACGGCCGGATCTCCTCTTTCCGGTTGGCGGATCTCATACTTTAGGTGGAAGGTCTCATATCCGAGGAGCCGGATCTCAGAACCGGCTTCATTTAACCACTGCCTTAACCCATAAAGATCCCATTCATGGGCATGCTCAGTGGCGTAACGAGGGGGCAGGGGACGGGCGGCCGCCCCCGGGCGCAGGACGGGGGGCGCAAAATTGGCGTGAAAAATTGTTTTTTGTGTCAGAAATCAGGCACGAATAGTTAAAAAGTAACTTTTGTGCACGGAGTTTAGCACTCCGGTGGCGGGGCGCAAACGCGTGGGGGGCGCAAAGTGAGATCTGACAGAAAAAGACACGGAAAAGGAAAAAAAGCCAAAAAAAGCAACATAAAAAAGGTCATCAGAAATTTTGACGGCACTAAGAAAGAAAATTTTCAAGAAATTCTTGCCCCCGGGCGCACGAACCCCTAGTTACGCCACTGGGCATGCTGGCAGGAAAGAACTTTGGAAAGTTTGGATGAATTCAGCGCCCGTTAATTAGCCTATAGCTGGTGGTCTGTGCTAGGCTTTAGAATAGCGCTTCAGAACTTTGGAGATTACGATTACGATTACGATAACGAATGAATCTGTCTAATTATAAGTGGGTTTCTTCTGTCTGCAGGTAATATGGCGCCCTGTCGTCTGGGGTTTTGCCATGCAATTCGTCATGGCTATACTCGTTCTACGGTGGGAGTATGGCTACATAGCCGTAAAGTTCATTTCCACTGAAATCGTCAAATTCGTCCAATTTGCTTTCGAAGGAGCAGCTGTTGTCTTCGGCGATCCGTTCCTCATCCTACATCCCTTTGTATTCATGGTGGGATTTGCTTTCCTTTCCTACTATAATGTGTGAACTCCAACGAAATGTGGAAACGACCATAGGCACCGACTCTTTGGGAGTGGGTGCGAATGCACCCAGAGAGAAAGTTCAGTGGGTGCGCAGAACCCAAAAGAATTCGGACCTACTGTACAATAAATTTGCAAATGTCCCATAATAAGAGAGGCTACATGTAAGCAGTAACCCTTGACAAGAAAACAATTTTCTTTCTCTAAAATGCGCTAAAACCCACCAATGGCAATGTAGAATATAAAAATTATCCTGGGGTAGAACCCAGGCACCCAGAGACAAAAGCAAAAGTTGGCGCCTATGGAAACGACTGCTCTTAATTCTTACAGCCGAGCAAAGATTTTTCTTCATTTGTAAAGAAAGTGTGTGTTTCTATGAAGTAGACTACTGTCACTGCAAAAGAGTTTACTAGCATTTACTGTCGATTTACTCGATTAAGACAATTTTTTTACGGTACCGCAATATATATCGGCCTATTTATATCAATCTTTTATTCACCAAATATGGTATCACAGAAAAATGAAAAAACAGGGATACAGTATTTTCAGGACAGCAGACATGCCTGTACTATACTAATTAGAAATATTACATAGTCCAAGTTTCATTACTACAAATTATACTATGTCCATAGAACACAGAATTTACAATAGTTGGGCCTCTTCGAAAGAGTCCTGTTCTTCTTGACAGCCAGCAGTCCTTGATGTTAGGTTCCTCATCAGTCTCTATTGCCATTGTAGGGAATGCCATTGTTGATCTACATGGGAGCAGTGACATCCGTTCTCTACTACTGGGGAGCGACGCAGTGGGCTGTCTGCAAAATGGGTTGGCTGATGCAGGTTACCATGGGAACGACAGCAGTCGAGTCTTTCAGCACGGCAGCCAACATCTTCCTCAGCGGGGTATGGCTCTCAACTGATTCAAACGCGAACATTGCCATACATTGTTTATGTAATCAGGATCATATGAATATTCATCAGATAGTCCGTAACTCGATGTTCCAGGCATCCACCCAACATCCATCCACCAATCCATTCGTTCATTCATCCATTCATTCACCTTTCATCAATCTACCCTTTCATCCATCCATCCTTACATCCCTTTTTGTTGTTTCTTTCTTTGTACATCCATCTATCCATCCATCCGTCCGTCCATTCATCCATCCATCCGTTCATCCGTCCCTCCATCAATCCATCCGTTCGTCCATCCATCCATCAATCTCCATCCATCTCCATCCAATTGTTTACCATGGTTGTGAATCTGTCGCAGATGGATACGATTTTGATGTTGCGCCACTATCTGGTCAGACTGACTCCTTCCGAGTACAACTGTTTCCACGTTGGAAGTCACGCAACGGTCGCTGGATTTGTCTTCGCTCTCTTCGTCATGTTTGGGGTTCGTAGCTTTCCAGGCGCTTAATTATAATATTAACCCTCATGCCGCAAACCGGGGATAAATTAACCCCAGCGGTTTTCAAGTATAACTTTTCAATTGAAAGATATAAGTTTTATTCAAAATTCCTTTGGGGACTTTTCTTGAATATGTTTTCCCTACAAATCAGTCCTAGTTCATAAAGTTACTCGTAAGCGACGCCATGATACCAATGTATTGATATTTAACGATAAAGATCAAACGACCTTGAAAACGAAGGTCATCGGATTGTCCTACAATCTAAGTAATTGCTTCCTTGACTTTTTTTACCCCTAGGCTCCTCCTCAGCATCTTCTGTCGGCTGCTGTCATGTCTGCTCCGGCTACGATCGCCATCTGTAAACTCAACTACCCGGAAACGGAGGAATCCATAACCAAAGACATGGAACAGATTCAGCTAACCAAAAGGTAAACTTACCTGCGCAATCAAACACCTGTAAATACACTCACAGGTGCTATCGGATCAGTTCAGTATTTACGATCAGTTCAAATGAATATCTAACGATCGATTGGACGTTGCATTAGCTATCGATACTTGATCTGTTCTGTGCATAGCCTCGACTGAGGTTTATTCGAGTGCTTTCGGTTTGATTTTCATTGCTAATTGCGAAGTCTTCAGTGGCACTAACCCGCTGCTCTTTGGAGATCATTCTCTTCTTCGAGAATATGTATTTTGTATGGCCATTCTACCAACCCATGACAATCAATAATCGATAATCTTTCCTAATCGTAAACTTCAAATTTCAAAAGCGCCACTTTATAGGTGAACGCTGAGCACCAACTTATTCAAGAACTCTGGAGCAGTTGTCCAGAGCAGTAACTTCGACAGGAAACAATCTCCGGGGTTTCTGTTAGACATGTTAAGTTAAGTTTTTTGTATTTCGCATATAAAAGCATATTAAAAAGTTCGACAATTTATTTGGGCCTGAAACTAAAATCCCCTAAATACGCCCACGGTCCACAGAAAATTGTAACGCACTTCGCTGATTCATTCAATCAATCAATGGGTCAGATCAGACAATGCAGTGTCCATCAACCAATTAGCCGTCTATGTTCTTGATCCGGTCGACTGCATGTCTTTGTCGTGACAGCGAGGAGGTGAATGTATTTGAGGCTGGTGCCAGCGGTGCTGCTGTTGCTGCCAAGACCGTCTCGGTCGTTGTGGCCGGTTACATCGCCTTCATGTCGATCCTCGCTTTCATCAACGCCACTCTGTCTTGGCTCGGAGGACGAATCGGCTTCCCTGAACTCAGCTTTGAGGTAGGTGCACGTGCTCGAAGTCTGCTTCCATCATTCTTGTAACTTAACCTAACCGATGAAGATACAGTATCATACAACATCAGCCGTGTAGCTGCAGCTGAGAAGACATACGTACCCGGTATACGCTATCTCTGATAGCCACATTCATTGGGCCCAGCGCTGGCCACTATAATCTGCCACCACTGGTACAAAGCGTGTCCAATAATTATGGACTCGATGAACTGAGTTTCACAGGTTGTTAAGAGGTCAGACCGATTGACGTCTTGGGCTCTTGGCAATTTCTAAAAATCATTTAAATTTCTTTTCTTTTCGTGTCCGCCCAAGCAGTTGGAATCACTGCTCGTGCAACTGGCTTAACTCTGATTGACATTGATTGGCAGGTTGTCCTTTTGTTCGTCTGATCGACGTGTATGACCAGCTGTATTGTGACCAATATTGCTCTGAGAAGCTATAGTAGTATTTTGATTGACGTTTGTTTCAGTTGATGTGTTCCTACATAATGTGGCCAATTGCTCTGATGATTGGCATCGATATAAACGAGTGTCAGGAGGCTGCTAAGCTGATTGGATTGAAGATCTTTGCCACTGAGATACTCGCCTACCAAGAACTTGGAAAATCCGCCAACGTTGGAAAGCTAAACGTAAGCTTATAACGACTAATAATTATTAAGGGTCGTTAATTAACTACTGCAACTGTTAATTAGAAATTAATTAAGTTTAAATGAACATGTATCTGTACTTTTATGATGATCTCCATTAAACTGTTAAACTTGGAAAATCTCATCGTTGAACCTGTTGTTCAGTAGGACAACGTACTGCGAGTTTTATCGCGTAAACGATAAACTGGTTTCTGAACTTCCGCCTGCCCTATAATAGTGTCTTTGTCTACCTACTTTCACGTAATCACGCCATTTGTTCGTTAAGGCCTGACTGAATTAAACCATGACTTAATCAAAGTACAAGTCTACACGAGTTTAAAGTTGTTCCTAGAATTTGAACTTAATGTCCTTGTTTTGAAAACCTGTTCCATTTCATAGAGGCCTATAAGCAATCAAGTATACTATACCTGCGCAATCTATCTATCTATCACACAGGTCTAGAGGCCTAAAGTTTGCTAATCGAAGTGCTCAAAGGGCAAAATAACGGTATACGGGCCTACCTCGTGTAGTGTTTTGGATGTCGAGAAAGAGCTAGCTGGGGGGGGGAAGGTTCGAAAATTTTACAGATTACCAAAGTATATGCTACACGAACCCAAGTCAAAATCTAATGATGTTAATAAGTTGCACACTAGAAACACCGAGATAGGCCTACTATAGTTTCCTGCCCTCACCCCAACATCTTTTCAGTTACTTGGCTGAGGGGTTAGGCCGTTACTCCGTTAGGAGCAGAGCTAGGGGTTGAACCCCAACCACGACAACTAGGCCTAATGCACTGACTTTATTAGGTTTCAGCCTAATAATACAGCATACATAGGGCCTACACATAGATCGATTTATCAACGTAGGCCTACATATGTATCTGCATAATTATGTATAATGTACAGACAATATATATTTATTGTAGAAGTATGCATGCATGCATATGTGTGTGTGTGTGTGTGTGTGTGTGTGTGTGTGTGTGTGTGTGTGTGTGTGTGTGTGTGTGTGTGCGTGCGTGCGTGTGTGTGTCTGTGTGTGTGTGTGCGCGCGCGCGATTGTAATTGTAATTATAATCTGACCTTTATGAAGCGCCCTTCAAGATAATGTATAGACAAGCCTGTACTGTGACGATCTGACGGTCGAGTCTGCTGATGCGTAGTTTTCCGCGCGTGATATTTTAGGCTCGTGACGAGGCGATAGTGACGTATGCCCTGTGTGGCTTCAGCAGCCTCTCTTCGATCGCCATTGGCATCGGAATCTTTCGCGCCATCTTCCCAGACAGGCTCAACGCCTCAGCGGTCAACATGGTCAGAACATTCTTCGAAGCAAACATCTCCTGCTTCGTAACAGCCTGCATCGCTGGTAAGGCTTTTCACACAGGGCAAAAGGCATTTGATATTTAAATCAGCCAAGCCTATCTCAGCCAGTGGCGTAAATCATGGGAGGAGGACAGAGGGGACTGTCAGTCCCCAAAGTCAATAAACCAGTCCAACCAGTCGTAGAATCTGTCCCCAGTCAAAGTTATGTCAGTCAGATCAGTCAGTAGTCAATCAACCAGTCAATCAACCAGTCAGTCCACCAGTCAATCAATAAATCAGTCAGTCAGTCATACCACCTCTTAGTAATCAATTAACAGGACCTCAGTCATCGGTGTTTAACTAATTTATGTAGGTCTGTTCTACTCGGAGGAGATGATCCAGATGTTGGAGACGACAGAAGAGAGTCCTCAGAAGGCTCTCGTCTCATGGATCGGATCGCTCATTCCAGGATACAAGGACCTGATGGGACTCGTCGGCTCTTCATCATAAGCCCACGACCGATAAATGCGACGGATACAAACTCGGATATCATCTAAAAGACAGCTTCTTCATCTCGACGTGGAAAATCGGATCAATCAGTCATCGATACAATGATCTGATGGATCATGGATCGGATATAGATTTACTCAGATATTCGGCTCCAGGTGAAGCCTTTGGAAGCCGGGAGGGAATGCGAGCGTAGTCCCCCGTAACCGCCGCCCCTAAGTCCTCAAGTCGAAACCAGTCACTAAGCTATACCGAATGATCGTGTCTTCATTTGTCTAATAATTTTCTTATTGTTTAATCGCGATTTTCGATTTGATGAAGACACCAGAAGCAGAACAGAAGCAACACTTGCTTATAATGCACTATAATTTTATAGTCAACAGTGCAACAGTCAAGAAAAATCAGTCAATGTCAGATCACCACGTCTTTTACTTGCTTCCTGCCCTTTTACGCTGCACGTCACGCAAACGTTTTTACCGAAAATGGTGCCTGGTTGACATATAATATATATTACGTTGGTGACTTCAATGGTGCAAGTTGTCAAAGTCTACGACCAGTCCACTAAGTCAGTCGCTAACTCACCAAGTCAGTCGGTAATTCCTTTGCGACTGACTCCGGGGACTATTACAGTGCAAGGGGTGATACACCGGGCGGACGAAGTGCTGACATTATTATTATTACAGTAGTTTTATATAGCGCCCCTTCAAGACAGTCTACTCAGGAGCGCTCCCAGCCCAACCTCGGTCAAACAGGACAGTCTTAAGGCTAGAGAAGAACTGAGCAGAGTGTCCTATTGAGGTCAGACGCAGTGCCACCGGAAGCCCATTCCAGGTCACCGGGCCAGCCACAGAGAAGGCGCGGCGCTGTCGGATAGCAGTCCGAGCACGGGGACAAGGAACTCTGCTTGCACCGCTGAGCGTAACGAGCCACGACGCGGAACAGTCACAGTAGGGCAGCAGAGTTTCCGCAGATATGGAGGAGCCAGGCCTTCAGTGCAGCGCCGGACCAATGCAGAGACCCGGTAGGCAATGCGCTGCGGATAGGGGAGCCAATGGAGGACATCCCGCACGTACCAGGAGACTCGAGAGAACTTAGGGATGCGGCCCACAAGGCGGGCAGCCGTGCGCAGGACTCTGTTAAGGCATTTAAGCCGGCAAGCTGGGAGCCCATCATATATGGCACTACAGTAGTCCAGACGGGAGACTACGAAGGAATGAACCAGCGTAGAAGCAGCATCTGGGGAGAGGGACCGGGATATCACCCTGAGTTGCCGGAGCTGGTAGTAACAGCTACGGCAAAGGAGATTAATGTGTTGGACAAACGTAAGCTCCTGGTCTAGGGTTACTCCCAGGTCTCGGACTGAGGATGAGAAGGTGAGGTGCGGATATTTTGAGGTAATGGAAGCAAGGTCTACCTTAGCAAGCTGCTGACGGGTGCCAAGCCAGATAAACTGTGTCTTGGTCGGGTTAAGCCGCAAGCGGTTTGATGACATCCAGGCTTGCAGGGTCTCAATGGCCCGGTTCATTGTTTCCACCGCAGAGATCGCCTGCCCCGCCAAGCAGTGGGCGTACGCTTGAATGTCATCAGCGTACGATTAGCTCAGGGTAGCCCCAGCCGCAAGCAGGGGTCCCAGGTCAGCAGTGAAGATTATGTACAGAAGAGGACCAAGGACGGAGCCCTGGGGTAAACCAAATGGTGCAGGGACCCAAGAGGACTTAGTGGAACCGTGGGCTACCATGAAGGAACGGTCCTGCAGGAAAGAGGTAAGCCATCCAAGCATATTACCAGAAAGGCCGAAGGAGACAGATAAGCGCTGCAGGAGGTATTATATGATATTGCTAGCCCGAGTAGAACAGTGGGGGCGCGGTGGTGTAGGAGTATGTTCGGTGCCTTGCAGCCGGAGGGTTGCGGGTTCGAATCCACCTCAAGCCGCCGCGTAGGGACCCTGGGCAAGTCCTTCACTCGCAATTGCTCATGTGCTTCGGCGTGAAACTCCGATTCAGTGTCCACGCTGTAGTCGGGAGCGCCTCTGAGTAGAAATCTTGAAGGGGTGCTATATAAATACCTTAAATGAAAAAATGATCTATGCACAGTAAAACCAGCACATGTTCTACACTTACAAGTTGTTCTAAACTCTAAAGCAAAGCGTTTTTGCAATAAAAGTATTATGATGAAATCTCCCTTTACCCAGCTACACAAAAGACCGACACGAGTTTAAAAGAGAGACGCTTTGTAATGCTTCATACAAGCAGTCAATGGCAAAGAAACAAGTCTTTTGCATAGGTCAGAGGTCAGACTATTTACTGAGAGAATTGCTACCCACTTAAACTCCAGATGATTAACATTAACTAAATTCAGTGTTGGTATGTAGCTGATCCGATATTACTTATAGATAAAAGCAAACTCCCAGATGGTTGAGCTTCACTAAATTACGTGTTATTATGTTGCTGATACAATATTACGTACACTCGTACAGATAAAAGAACCCTCTAGATTGTTAACATTAACTAAAGTATGTGTTAATATGTAGATGTTACAATATTACGTAGAGACAAAAGAACCTTCCAGAATACTAATAATCGTAGTATCCATCTAAATCGGAGGAATCATCAGTGTCTTCAGACAGCGAAACTGTCTCCCACGAATAACTAGAAGCTGCATAGTTTCGAAACTAGATCTCAACGTCAATTTGTGGTGAGTAGATGAAGCGTAGCATTTGGCGTGAGACCGCACTGTTGCAGCGTGGCTTGGTCGTCGTCAAACACCGTCTTTGGAAAGGCAGACACAATCTTGTACCTGGTTTTACTTGCCCCTCTAAAAAAACACGACACCAAGAACTCTGATCAAAGTAATCACCCACTAACCAAATGGTGCTATATAAATGTCCGAATACATTACAATCCGACCTGTTTTCCATTATTCTAGTCAAACTGGATATAATACAGGTCATGCTACAATACATCTTCCTGGCACTATCGAAGTCATGCAGCTTGTACGAATGTCATGCAGTTTTCAATGAAGTTCTCTGACCCAATACTTTGGAATACTCTTACTACAGGACCTCATTGAAGTTCGTATCCTTGGTCTTTTTAAGGTACATATGAAATGCTACCTACTGTCGTCCTCACAGATTGAGTTGCTTATATGGTTCGTTATTGTTCACCTTGCACTGCACTGTTTGGATTCTTTGCATATGATTCGAAATGATTTTTGAAATGATCATGAAGTTGTATGTTATGCAGTGTTGAACTGGTTGCCTGTAAACTGTTTATGTGATCGAGGCTGTAGCGAGATTTTGACCTTTTTGGATTGCCCTCTTGACGCCAGCACTTGAAATGATATAGGTGGAACTGTCATCATTTGATATGTCTGTCATGTGGTGATTCAATTAACAGTTTCAAATTCTGCCCTGGCAGGGATTTGAACCCCAACCTCTCGACTGACAGTCCAGCATGCTAACCACTACACTACCAAGCACCCCATAATGAATATAAATGCACTAATAAATATGATCTCTAAGCCTCAGCATGTAATAGCCAACCTTTCCTTGTTGAGGTACTTTCGTAAGTCGCCAATTGTGTCTGTGAATCGCATCTTCAGGATGTAAGTCCGGTCTCCAAGCTCCGACTTAATTCGCAATGTTGTGATCTGTCGACTGCTTGGCGGCCGTTCAGATTCATCGAGCTCCAGTCTGAAAAACATTTGTATTTAGTTGTACATGGACGTCACTCAGTTGTTTTTTGTCCTTAAAACCCACCTTACATTATCTTATGTAATGTTATCTTATGTAATGCTATCTTACTCTATGTTGTTATCTTATATAATGTTTTCCTATGCTGTTATCTTAAGCAATGTTATCCTATGTTGCTATGTTATGTAATGTTATTTTAAGTTGTTATCTTATGTTGCTATCCTATGTTGTTATCTTTCAACCACTGACACATTGTAGGCCCGCTACGAAGCCCAATAAAAACGGCTGCTTATGAAGCATGCAAGTAAGAGACTCTCCATCTGTTCCACTGCCTGTGCTTAAGTCAAAACATCTACAAATGGAGTCAAATCCTCTTCTAGCTATATCAAAGACTCAAAGAGCACATAATAACAGTACTGAATTCAAACCTTCCTTTGAGCTCACGCAGCTGCGGAGTATCGACTACCGTCACAATTCCAGGGCCAGTCTTTCCGTCATTTCCCTAAGACGAAAATCGGTAATATAATAATAATATTCTTTATTGAAACAATCCAGTTGACAAACCGCAACTGGTTACAGTGTACAATTATGCAATTGAAACAATTCACAAAAACACAAATGACAGAAGACATAAATCTTAACTACTAACAGAACAGACAGCATCTGCAATACACGGCGCTAATAGCAGCCTACAAAGCATGTCTGCCCTTTGAGACTCGATCTCGGTATCTCTCGCTCTCTATGCCAATGCACTATCAGGCCCCCCGTATCATTATGGGCACAAGTGTAGCACTCAAATGTGACGCACGAACCATACATAGTCAAGCACTTAGAACTTTACTTAGTTGCTTTGCAGTTGAACTGAACGTCACGTGATTACTTCTACAAATAATTATTTCATTTCAAAATTGAAATTAAAATTATATTTCACCAATAGTAAGTGCATGGCAATCCCTCATGTTTAATCATTATTTTTTAGTTGTTTTCAAAAAATTAAATATCAAAACCAATCACTACTATATCCAATTTCGTGTTTCTGATTCCCCTTGTACCAGTAATTCTGGAACAGAAGTTTTACTGTGATCGGCCCATCCTCCTGTAACAAGCTACCTAGGAACCTGCGACATGAACTTCTCAGTCTCTGTTTGCCTCTTTTCCTCAAACGCTTGAAGACCATTCTGTTCGATCGTGGTTTCATTGTGTTAGGTCGGAAGCACCACTGATGAGTCTCACTTGAAGTGGCGCTATATAAATCTGCAATTACCATTACCATTACCAGAAGGAGAAACTGAGATGATCAGGAGACGTTGAACGAACCGTGATCTTTTCCTGGAGAGAGTTCCTTATGTCTATCACTTTTCCATTCTTCACAACCGATTTCGGAATTTTGTTCAGGAACTGCTCCATCGTCAATTTCCGACCTGAAAAAGAAAAGACGAATTTCATTAAACACAGAATCAAATCCATCTCTGTATTTACTTGGCGTCAAGTAAAGTTAAGTTGCAGCAACCAGCTTAGTCACAGGTGCTCGACCAACAATAAAATAGTGAGGCTGGTTGGGTTGGGTTCAATTCCGAGTCCAAAGGTCAATCTACGGGCTCTCTTTTGCCTCCGAGTAGATATATCTTGGTGGGTAGGGTGGTCCACGGCACAATGGTAAAATTTCATCTTTAGCAGAACTATGCTCCACAAGTTTAAATCTGTTCTACCTCTCCTCAGTAAGATGTAGACCAAATCTGAAGCAGATTGGAGCATTTTTAGAGGTCGCTCAAGGTCGCCAAACATTCTCTTGATAATACCATGGCATATTGGGAATTATTGACTTTTATCTACTCAAAAAATATTATTAGAACTGCTTGTTACTTAATTTTGAACTGTTTTTTAAAACTGAAGTTTAGAAATACCAACCTAACAGTATTAACTGTTCTTTGGTGTAGAATTCAAATGTTGGAATTTTTAAAATTGCCTTTAAGAACTGTAAACTTTTGTACTTAGTCAGATTTATTAGTAGGTCTACATTGGTGAAGATTAGCAATTAGAGACTTGACTGTAGAGATTTTGACATAGCTCATAAACACAATAGCGGCAAAGACAAGAAGCAGTGCTGAAGTTTGGCTGATAGAGAAGGGCACAGAAAAAACTGCCTGGGTCCCATCTTCCAACAAAAGTTCCATCCGACGATCATGCTACGTGAACCATGAGGAGCAGGTGACAGACTTGCAGTCTATTCATAGGTGACGAAGAAGAGATATATACTGGGAGTTCCAAAATTGGCTGCACATCTAGGATATCTCACCTGGAATTTCTGTTTCAACCGCAGATTTGCCCGATCTCCTCGATTTAGAATCCTTTGAGGCAGAGGATGGGACAAGACGAGATCTATTGGTTTCTCCACCAAGGATTTGACCTTCACCTTGAAAAACCTCTGACCTTTTGTCCTTGAAGATCACATTGCGCTTATCTGTAAACTACAGCAAACCATTCTACATGAAACAAATGACCTTCCTCCTTGAAGGTGCCTGAAAGGCGCTATATAAATGAATGAATGAATGAATGAATGAATGGATGGATGGATGAATGGATGATGAATGGATGAATGAATGGATGAATGAATGGACGAATGGATGGATGTATGAATGAATGAATGAATGGATGAATGAATGAATAGATGGATGAGTGAATAAATAAATTATAATTGTTATATTACATCATAACGGCAAGAACAACCATAACAATATTCTCAAAACGTTTCTTTAACTAGTGGAAGCATTTAACAAAGGAGCCACTGGTGCAAGAACTAGACAAAGTTTGGAGACAATTCTCTTTTCTTAGAGTTTCTTAGATCTCTTAGAAGAATTTCAAAGTACTGGAATGAAACGTAAAAACCGATTATCTTTGGTGTTCGATAGTCTAGCGGTTTAATGTGCTGGACTGTCAATCGAGAGGTCAGGTTCAAATCTTAACCAGGGCAGAAATTTGGTTCGAGATTCCTGCTCTTTCTGTGCCCCTAGCCATCTCAGCTATAATAAATACACTCACTGTACACTGTCAGTGGGAAGGTCAGAGACGGCGAGGGAGATGACTGGCCATCCGCCCTCATATGCTGAGGCCAAGAAAACGAAGTCGCTAACACTTCATACCCATGGCTGCCTTAGGACTAGCTTAACCCTTTCAACCCGGCGCTCCCAGGTATCCTGGGTTAACGAAACCGATATATCGGTTTCTCGGGTTGAAAGGGTTAAGAGACTGCTCTTCTTCTTCTTATCCTTGGTGTCATGTCTAAGCAAACTATGAAATGAACTCCTTCGTCTGTCTTTACCTCTCTTCATACCAGAGATGGGTAACTAATCGATTAGATTCTAATTGATTAGCTAATTGATTAGACAAACAGCTAATTCTAATTATTAGCTACAAAATTTATAATTCTAATTGATTAGCAAATTTCAATCAAATTCTAATTCTAATCAATTAGCAATTTAACTGATCTTGCCCATCTCGATCTGCTTCAAACCAACCATTCTATTTGATTGTAGCTTTGCTTCGTCAGGTCTGTACCATCTCTGAGGAGTTTCTTTAAGAGTGGCGCTATATAAAATATTGCGAATTACAATTACTAAACGGAACTGACCTTGAACGGCACACCTTCTGGAAATCTGGCTTGCAGCTCCGACGGAAAATATCCATCCATGATGTTCTTGACGAGGTCCCGGGTCAGTGGATCGGATAACGGTCGGAACGGTCCATTGAACATGAGAAGACCATTCGAGTAGAGCGTCAGCTGAACCGGATCAGGCATCTGTGGAAATGGAAAACAACTGGAAATTGAAGCAGAGTCTCACCGGTTCAACTCCAGATGCTCTCTCACAATGCAAGTGTGAGCTGAGACCAAGAGGCGTGCTGTGCCTTTTCATCAACTGGGCCATCTACCTCGGTTTGAACCCCCCCCGCCCCTTCCAGGTCTTCATGAAACCCTTCTAACCAGGTATGCCTCATACAACTCTAACAAACATTTGAAAATTATTACATTTCACCTGGTGTTGGTACGGTGGACGACTGGTTAGAGCGGTCGGTCTGTAACCCGAAGAGAGCGGGTTCGATCGTCGTTAACTGCATGGCAGCCTGCAGGCACCCTCTGTCCTACTGCCCATTTTACAGTCACCCCTAGGGAGTGGAAGGCTGAGTCAACCTTACGGGACTAGCGGGTATCGAACCCGCGTCATTCTGATCTTCATGCCAGCATGTTACCATTCGACCGATGATGATGACCAATGGCCAGCGAGTCACCACGAACCTTGAGCCTGGCGCCATCTGCCGTGTGATGTATTTTGGCGATTCCGTCTCCAGCAACCGCGTTCAGTTCATTGATGTTCCGCGCAAACAGGTCGTAGTCGACGGAAAATTCACCGGACGCGACAGACTCGGATGGTTTCCAGACTCCCGGGGACTTTGGATCAAGCAGTCCTGGAACCTCTACCCTCCCTTCGGAGTCACTGGCATCGACATCCTCGTCCAGGTAGACGTCGGAGTCAGGGTTGGTCTTGTCTCCCACCCAAATCATTCCATAGTCGGATAGAAATCCCTACAAACAAAATGCATCGTCAGTTCGGATGGAAGAGAGACGGACCAGGATCACCTCCATAACATCTTCCACACACCTTCTGCAATTTCTTCCTCCATCCATCCTTTTGTTCCTCCCGCTGGCTGAGTATCGAAAGAAAATGCACTGCTTGTGTTTTTATTATGCCTCAAGGATCACTGATGAAATATCTCACATAAGGAAACCAGCTTCCAACAACTAATTTCATAGTGATGCCTTCTTAAAAACAAGGCATAAAAGACAATGTCAACTTAAACAGAAGGCATCACAAACAATGTCAACATAAAAACAAGGCATCAAATACAATGTCAGCTTAAAAACAATGGCAGCTGCCAATACAAACACAGAAGACTTGGCTTTCTAATGATCATCATAAACCTAATGTAATGTAATGTAATGTAATTAGCAACTTCTATTGCGCCGGTATACACAAGGCATCAACCGATGGCGCATCAAAACAATCCGTAATCAGGTCAACATCCAGAAGATCAGTCCGTAAGAGACAGAGAGGCAGCCTAAGGTGGATAAGCAATTTGAAAGAGGTAAGTTTTCAGCAGAGAACGAAACGACACAAGCGACTGAGCACAGCGCACAGATACAGAAATAATAAAAAACGGTAAAATACTCGGCTGGCACAGGGCCGGCGCCAGAGTATTTGCCGCCCTAGGCGAACCTGTCGCGCTGCGCCCCCGGTAACTGCGATAACTAATTAATATTAAATTAACTAAGTTATTTTAAAAGTTATCCATAATTACAGTAACAGTCTGGAAACTGCATTAGCTATGCAGCCTATTCTGTAGACTATGTAACTCGTTTAATGGGAATTTAAAATGTAAATAAGAAATCCTACGGCTACGTGTACTAAGTCATAATCCTACCTATGCGTACTTTCTACGAAGTCTGTAGAAAATTATAATTATAATGTAATTTCAAAATTTAATTTTCGCGCTTTCACTTTAGCAAATGTAGAAGAGTTCTATCAGTTCAATGTCTCCAGCAAGAGGTCTATCGTGTTCAATTGACAATGTAGCTATAGGCCCAGTCCAACAAATCTTTCTTGCAGCATGGACGTAGGCCTACCAAATATATTTCTGTTGAGCTTCGAGAAGCTTCTCTCATTATTAGCCACAAAAACTGGAAGACGTCAAATCGAATAAATATGCGGCGTCTTGTAACTATTTAAAACTATATTTTAAATCGCCATTTTTTTACCTCGATCACCCAGACCGTTATCTTTAGTGTCTGGTTTTGTATTAGCACTGGATTTTTCTGTGCCATGAATTATGTTTTTAACAAAAATTGATTAAACTTTTAATGAAAACAGAGTTTCTGTAGGCCTAAAACAAGAAAACCCAAGTGAACTCCAGAAAACCCCATTTTAGAAGTTCGGATTAAAAACCAAGATCTTGGGAAAAACCGAAGGAGTGGTAACGTTGCTGATGATCAGTCTCAGTTTCATTTCAAGTATGTCGCTAGTAAGCAACTTCAAACTTGCGATAGTTAAGGGCATAAGCGTGACGTGCCACATGACTGACGTTAAGATTTCGAAATGTCTGTGGTCTGTTTGAAGTCGCTTCTTATTTTCATATTCATTTATTAATGAATGGTGGCAAAACGTTCGCAATGTTTAAAAAAAATATTTTTTATTTAGCTTTTCTGCCGCCCCCAGAAGCGTGCCGCCTAGGCGGCCGCCTAGTTAATTAGTTAAACCAGCCCTGCGTTTCACCGAGAGCAGTTCTTGATTTAGGTATGACCAGACAAGGCAATCAGATGACCTCATTGAATAATGATAAGTCAGAGGAATAAGAACGAATTTTAAATTNTGTAAAGCCATGGGGTAGGAGTTATCAGGTTGCAGATTATATTTGTGTCAAAACAACTTTCTTTTGCCTCTAGGAGTCAAAATAAATTAGTGCACTGTCATACCAGTGGGATGAAAGACCCCTTGTGGGTATGGTGCCTGCCTAATTAACTTAGAATTAAGTCTAAGCATATCTAATGACTCACACGCTACCCATTGGACAATTGATCTATGATGGAGTGAGGGGTAGCCAGACACCCTCTCAGAATGGACTCAGGTACCCAGGCCGCATTTACCCAACTTTTGATACCTCTTTGTTTGCAAAGGTACCAATACCAATGTTTGCAACATTGGTGCACACTATGCTATGCCTCTTCGTTGCTTAAATGTTCAAAACCTGGCCAACTGAATATGGTATTTATTAAAAACATTGCTGTTTGAGGCCTGAAGTAATTAGCATCAGCAGAAAGACTGGTGAATAACAAGCCAGCCAAGTAGGGCAGACTGTGTATACCCATAAGCTCAGCCAGGAAATCATGCTTCCTGTGCCATAGACACTATTGCTACCAGCCATTCCCAGGAAATAAATCTTTCAACGACTGAGTGCTTTTAAGGTATCTACAAATGCAATACAGTGGCTGCTCCTTGGAACACAAACACAACAAATTCTCTGGAAATCTGAACTGGAAAAGTGGAAAGATATATATACTAGGGTGGTCCACGGCACAATGGTAAAATTTCATCTTTAGCAGAACTATGCTCCACAAGTTTAAATCTGTTCTACCTCTCCTCAGTAAGATGTAGACCAAATCTGAAGCAGATTGGAGCATTTTTAGAGGTCGCTCAAGGTCGCCAAACATTCTCTTGATAATACCATGGCATATTGGGAATTATTGACTTTTATCTACTCAAAAAATATTATTAGAACTGCTTGTTACTTAATTTTGAACTGTTTTTTAAAACTGAAGTTTAGAAATACCAACCTAACAGTATTAACTGTTCTTTGGTGTAGAATTCAAATGTTGGAATTTTTAAAATTGCCTTTAAGAACTGTAAACTTTTGTACTTAGTCAGATTTATTAGTAGGTCTACATTGGTGAAGATTAGGAATTAGAGACTTGACTGTAGAGATTTTGACATAGCTCATAAACACAATAGCGGCAAAGACAAGAAGCAGTGCTGAAGTTTGGCTGATAGAGAAGGGCACAGAAAAAACTGCCTGGGTCCCATCTTCCAACAAAAGTTCCATCCGACGATCATGCTACGTGAACCATGAGGAGCAGGTGACAGACTTGCAGTCTATTCATAGGTGACGAAGAAGAGATATATACTGGGAGTTCCAAAATTGGCTGCAGAACTGGTAACGAACAAGCTGAAGCCTGCATGAGGATTCTGGATGACTGGAGTCTTCGGACTTCGGAGTCTAGTTCGTGGTATACCGGTAGTCTATGACATCACTGCCAGCAATACTCGCCTGAAGAATGGTGCCTACACTTTTATTGAGAATTCGAATTAGCAAGAATTAACCTGGATGGATTGCCGTCATCATGTCATGGAACTTCCACTTGCTGCTGTTTTCAGTTCTTTATCTGGACCTAGTACTGGAGGGTCTGCCATTACCATGCCCAGGCTCAGGAGGTTCCAGCAAAGCTGGCCACACATTGACCAGGCGACAAATGAAGTGGCTTCCGACGACATCTTTGATGCACACACTTCTGCTCTTCGAGAAAAAAAATGGTGAAATTCTGCAAGGCAGCTCTTGAAGGGTCACATCAGAGAGAAGACTACGAGGAATTCTTGAAACTCAGTTTGATCTTCCAGGGTGGTTCAAAGGGAGCAAGAGTTTCCTTTCAGGCACCAGGAGCATTCCATCATGAACGTTTGATGGTGAAAGCTATCTTTAGCATTAAAATATTTCTTTTCCAGCAGCTGTTATCTCCAACTGCCAAAGAGAAGCATAGTGTAAAGGAGCTGGCACTATGTGTGAGCCTTGTCTATTTTCGGTTCTGGCATGAAGCTCCTCTGCCTAAAAGAGAACCACTCAACGATCTACTGCTACTGGATGAGCTCAGTAAATATCTAAATATGAGAGTGGCAAAGGTTGCCTCGACCGTATTCGGTAGGCATATCTGCATGGTACGTTCAAACATTTTTGGTCAGCCTGTCCTTATTTGACGGCAGAATTGTAGAGGATGTGAAAATATTGATGATGACAAACCTCCACCTTCCACAATCTATCAATTCTGTGAAACGCCTCAACCATCCTCCTGGACCACTCAGCTCCCTTGGCCTTGCATTTTCCTTCACAGAGAGAACTACTGTCATCGTTGACATTCTGAACTTGAATGGAAAAGAGAAGATCCAAGGCTTCTGGGTAAAGATCCTAAAGAATGATGTGATGATCACTCCTAACAGGACCTCCTAAAGGCTGCCTTGACAGTTATGAACGACTCTGCTGGTTGGTTTGATGTAGCAGTAGAATTAATCGCTGACAAAAAATGAAGAGCAGCAGTTCCTTCTTCAGCTCGTGAAACGCTGCAGGAAGACCTATCCGTCCTGCTCTAAGGCCACACTGATGAAGATGACAGAGGACATAGAATGTGTTACTCAAGAAGTTCCAGTGTTTCCATAGCAAAATTGAACATTTTGGAACCTTTTCTAATTTTCATTGCTGTACTATTATGTTTTAATTCAACTCAAATTCTGTTTAATGTTCTTAGTGCATAATACCGATTTCATGCTTAATACGGTGAAAATACTCTGACCTTGAGCGACCTCTAAATATTCATTAATCTCTCTCAAATTTGGTAGAGGTAATAGTGGGCAGCCATAGAACAAAAGGAGGGTTGTGGAGGGCAACTCTGAGCAACTTAGTGTTTTTGGACCACCCTATTGGTGGGGCACTATATAAATTCTCAGAATTAAAGAATGGATAGATGGATGGATGTCAACAAATGAGTGAATGACAGAATGAATTAATGAATGGATGTCAATGAATGATTGAATTAATTAATTAATCAATTATTGGATGTGAACGAACAAACGAATGAACAAACGAACGAATTAATTAATTAATGAACGAATGAATGAATGAACGAATGAATGAAAGGACACAATGAAAGAACTAACTGAGGCCTCATAAGTATTCCCAGTTCATTTCATTCTCATCTAGGATATCTCACCTGGAATTTCTGTTTCAACCGCAGATTTGCCCGATCTCCTCGATTTAGAATCCTTTGAGGCAGAGGATGGGACAAGACGAGATCTATTGGTTTCTCCACCAAGGATTTGACCTTCACCTTGAAAAACCTCTGACCTTTTGTCCTTGAAGATCACATTGCGCTTATCTGTAAACTACAGCAAACCATTCTACATGAAACAAATGACCTTCCTCCTTGAAGGTGCCTGAAAGGCGCTATATAAATGAATGAATGAATGAATGAATGAATGGATGGATGGATGAATGGATGATGAATGGATGAATGAATGGATGAATGAATGGACGAATGGATGGATGTATGAATGAATGAATGAATGGATGAATGAATGAATAGATGGATGAGTGAATAAATAAATTATAATTGTTATATTACATCATAACGGCAAGAACAACCATAACAATATTCTCAAAACGTTTCTTTAACTAGTGGAAGCATTTAACAAAGGAGCCACTGGTGCAAGAACTAGACAAAGTTTGGAGACAATTCTCTTTTCTTAGAGTTTCTTAGATCTCTTAGAAGAATTTCAAAGTACTGGAATGAAACGTAAAAACCGATTATCTTTGGTGTTCGATAGTCTAGCGGTTAGTGTGCTGGACTGTCAATCAAGAGGTCAGGTTCAAATCTTAACCAGGGCAGAAATTTGGCTCCTTCTGTACCCCTAGCCATCTCAGCTATAATGAGTACCTCACTGTACACTGTCGGTGGGAAGATGAGACGGTGAGGGAGATGATTGGTCATCCGCCCTCATATGCTGAGGCCAAGAAAACGAAGTCGCTAACACTTCATACCCATGGCTGCCTTAGGACTAGCTTAACCCTTTCAACCCGGCGCTCCCAGGTATCCTGGGTTAACGAAACCGAATATCGGTTTCTCGGGTTGAAAGGGTTAAGAGACTGCTCTTCTTCTTCTTATCCTTGGTGTCATGTCTAAGCAAACTATGAAATGAACTCCGTCTGTCTTTACCTCTCTTCATACCAGAGATGGGTAACTAATCGATTAGATTCTAATTGATTAGCTAATTGATTAGACAAAACACTAATTCTAATTGATTAGCTACAAAATTTTGCTAATTCTAATTGATTAGCAAATTTCAGTAGTAATTCTAATTCTAATCAATTAGCAATTTAACTGATCGTGTCCACCTCAATCTGCTTCATACCAACCATTCTATTTGATTGCAGCTTTGCTTTGTCAGGTCTGTACCGCCTCTGACAGTTTCTTGAAGAGTGGCGCTATATAAAATATTGTGAATTACAATTACTAAACGGAACTGACCTTGAACGGGACACCTTCTGGAAATCTGGCTTGTAGCTCCGATGGAAAATATCCATCCATGATGTCCTTGACGAGATCCCGGGTCAGTGGATCGGAAAACGGTCGGAATGGACCATTGAACATGAGAAAACCATTCGAGTAGAGCGTCAGCTGAACCGGATCAGGCATCTGTGGAAATGGGAAACAACTTGAAACTGAAGCAGAGTATCACCGGTTCAACTCCAGATGCTCTCTCACAATGCGACTGTGAGCCGAGACCAAGAGGCGTGTGGTGCCTTTTCATCAACTGGGCCATCTACCTCGGCTTGAACCCCCCCCGCCCCTTCTAGGTCTTCATGAAACCCTTCTAACCAGGGATGCCTCAAACAACTCCAACAAACATTTGAAAATTATTACATTTCACCTGGTGTTGGCACGGTGGCCGACTGGTTAGAGCGGTCGGTCTGTAACCCGAAGAGAGCGGGTTCGATCGTCGTCTGAGGCGTTTACAGAATTTAACTGCATGGAAGGCACCCATCTGTCCTACTGCCCATTTTACAGTCACCCCTAGGGAGTGGAAGGCTGAGTCAACCTTACGGGACTAGCGGGTATCGAACCCGCGTCATTCTGATCTTCATGCCAGCATGTTACCATTCGACCGATGATGATGACCAATGGCCAGCGAGTCACCACGAACCTTGAGCCTGGCGCCATCTGCCGTGTGATGTATTTTGGCGATTCCGTCTCCAGCAACCGCGTTCAGTTCATTGATGTTCCGCGCAAACAGGTCGTAGTCGACGGAAAATTCACCGGACGCGACAGACTCGGATGGTTTCCAGACTCCCGGGGACTTTGGATCAAGCAGTCCTGGAACCTCTACCCTCCCTTCGGAGTCACTGGCATCGACATCCTCGTCCAGGTAGACGTCGGAGTCAGGGTTGGTCTTGTCTCCCACCCAAATCATTCCATAGTCGGATAGAAATCCCTACAAACAAAATGCATCGTCAGTTCGGATGGAAGAGAGACGGACCAGGATCACCTCCATAACATCTTCCACACACCTTCTGCAATTTCTTCCTCCATCCATCCTTTTGTTCCTCCCGCTGGCTGAGTATCGAAAGAAAATGCACTGCTTGTGTTTTTATTATGCCTCAAGGATCACTGATGAAATATCTCACATAAGGAAACCAGCTTCCAACAACTAATTTCATAGTGATGCCTTCTTAAAAACAAGGCATAAAAGACAATGTCAACTTAAACAGAAGGCATCACAAACAATGTCAACATAAAAACAAGGCATCAAATACAATGTCAGCTTAAAAACAATGGCAGCTGCCAATACAAACACAGAAGACTTGGCTTTCTAATGATCATCATAAACCTAATGTAATGTAATGTAATGTAATTAGCAACTTCTATTGCGCCGGTGTCTAATGCACAAGGCATCAACCGATGGCGCATCAAAACAATCCGTAATCAGGTCAACATCCAGAAGATCAGTCCGTAAGAGACAGAGAGGCAGCCTAAGGTGGATAAGCAATTTGAAAGAGGTAAGTTTTCAGCCGAGAACGAAACGACACAAGCGACTGAGCACAGCATGGATATTACAGGAAGAGAGTTCCAAAAAGTAGGTCCAGATACTGAAAGCTCGTTCACCCAGGGCCGGCGCCAGAGTATTTGCCGCCCTAGGCGAACCTGTCGCGCTGCGCCCCCGGTAACTGCGATAACTAATTAATATTAAATTAACTAAGTTTTTTTTAAAAGTTATCCATAATTACAGTAACAGTCTGGAAACTGCATTAGCTATGCAGCCTATTCTGTAGACTATGTAACTCGTTTAATGGGAATTTAAAATGTAAATAAGAAATCCTACGGCTACGTGTACTAAGTCATAATCCTACCTATGCGTACTTTCTACGAAGTCTGTAGAAATAATTATAATTATAATGTAATTTCAAAATTTAATTTTCGCGCTTTCACTTTAGCAAATGTAGAAGAGTTCTATCAGTTCAATGTCTCCAGCAAGAGGTCTATCGTGTTCAATTGACAATGTAGCTATAGGCCCAGTCCAACAAATCTTTCTTGCAGCATGGACGTAGGCCTACCAAATATATTTCTGTTGAGCTTCGAGAAGCTTCTCTCATTATTAGCCACAAAAACTGGAAGACGTCAAATCGAATAAATATGCGGCGTCTTGTAACTATTTAAAACTATATTTTAAATCGCCATTTTTTTACCTCGATCACCCAGACCGTTATCTTTAGTGTCTGGTTTTGTATTAGCACTGGATTTTTCTGTGCCATGAATTATGTTTTTAACAAAAATTGATTAAACTTTTAATGAAAACAGAGTTTCTGTAGGCCTAAAACAAGAAAACCCAAGTGAAAACACAAGGAAACCCCCATTTTAGAAGTTCGGATTAAAAACCAAGATCTTGGGAAAAACCGAAGGAGTGGTAACGTTGCTGATGATCAGTCTCAGTTTCATTTCAAGTATGTCGCTAGTAAGCAACTTCAAACTTGCGATAGTTAAGGGCATAAGCGTGACGTGCCACATGACTGACGTTAAGATTTCGAAATGTCTGTGGTCTGTTTGAAGTCGCTTCTTATTTTCATATTCATTTATTAATGAATGGTGGCAAAACGTTCGCAATGTTTAAAAAAAATATTTTTATTTAGCTTTTCTGCCGCCCCCAGAAGCGTGCCGCCCTAGGCGGCCGCCTAGTTCGCCTAGTGGTTAAACCGGCCCTGCGTTCACCGAGAACAGTTCTTGATTTAGGTATGACCAGACAAAGACAATCAGATGACCTCATTGAATAATGATAAGTCAGAGGAATAAGAACAGATTTTAAATATTGTGGTTGGCTAGAGTTCAAAGTTTTATAAACTATGAGCCCCAGTTTGAAACGAATTCTTTCATGAACAGGAAGCCAATGCAGAGATTTAAGCAGAGGGGTTATATGTTCAGGAGCTAAGGAGCTGAAGCATATACATTATACATACATAACGCACTGACATTTGAATTGCCCTTAATAAATGGAGAATAGGTTCTAAAGATCTTAAACTTGCCTCCATCTCATAGACCTGTTGCTGAAGCAGAAGACATTTCCTCTCCAACTGATTTAACTTCTCTGGACTTCCTTCCACTAGCAACAAACAAAAGACCCAGTTATGTTGATTTACTGAAAAGCGTTCTATAGACACAATGAATTTAATTTAAAACCAACCAAAATTTATGGCAATCATCAAATACATTTCTAAACATCCATAAAAATTAAAACTGGGCTAATTTTAAATAGAAAATACCATTTGATTACTAATCAAATAGAATTTGCAGAAGGTAATAAAAATAACCAAAAAAATAAAAGCTGCTTGTTTGAAATGAACCTATGAGAACGATTTGTTACCTCGTGATTTCTTTAGAATATTCACTTTATCTTCCAGGATTTTGATCTTCTTGTCCTACAGTCACAGCTAAATTTAAACCAGAGCAAACAAATCTAATGATCATCTAATCTAATCTAATCTAATCTAATCTAACCTAATCTGAATCTTCTAAAGCGCCATTATCACAATGTATAAATTATAAAAACACATTTCTTCAGAACCACAAAAAGCAATTTGGGAGAACCAGACAATTATGTTCATACACAAGAAAATGCTGAATTATACATAATTTATCTTTTACGATGCAATCTCCATTTCATTTTGAAATACTTAGCAAATTCTCAACAGTTTTGACCCATCATGTTATGCACATTCTCATTTTTTTTCAAAATAATTTAGTTTCCACGAGAAGAAGCCGTTTCTTACCTTGTCAGTCAACTCCTGGCTCTGAAACTGGAGTCGGGTTTCAAGACTCTTAATCCTGTTTGTCATCAGTATCATCAGTTCGTGGTCCGAAGGAGCTGCAGGTCAAAGTTACAGATATCAATAACAAAAGAGTCATAATCGTAATTGTAACTGAACATTTATATAGCGCCCCTACATTTATATAGCACCGCTCATGAGCTAAACAAATCAAAGGCACTCTGCACTCAGCTACATGATTAATGCAATTGTAATTGTAATGGTAATCAGATATTTATATAGCACCACTTCAAGAAAGAATTTATTCATGGTGCTACTGACCTGAACCAGTGAAATTACTGTCAAACAATACAGACTTCAGGTGCTTGTGAAATTGTTGAATGCATGGAACATTCCTCTCTTCAGAGTTTGAAAGGAGTTCAAATTTGTGTAAAAGTAGGGCTGCAGATTTTAACGATTAATTAATCGATTAATCGTTAAAAATTTTAATCGATTAATTTTTTCTTGTTCGATTAATTTTCGATTAATTTTTACTTATTTTATGACGTAAACCAACCTATTTCCGGAATAAACAATATGGCAAACAGTAATAGTGTGAAACATTTGAGTGGAAAATTAAGCGATCATTTTGTATTAAGGTAAATGCTGAGGGAAAAGACGATTATGGCGAAGATTATTGAAGATTTTCGTAGATAGAAGGTAGTTACTCGTGACTACATTTCTCAGTTTGACAATTTGGACTTTAGCATGTCGAATGATTGAGAGATTTTTGCAGTGTATACAGTATAAACAGTTTTCACGCTTTATGTAACATGGACCAAATTAATCGAATTTAATCGATTAATCGCGATTAATTTTTGGAGATTAATCGATTAAAAAATTTTTAATCAGTACCAGCCCTATGTAAAAGTAATTATTTAACCAAACTGAATAATTTTTTTAAAAGAACTAGTTAAAGGAGACAAATAAAATAGTAAATATATGCATATAGTTAACAGACTAATAGTTCTGAGTAATTGTAGTTGATACCATTTCTAGTGTCCGTAGACGTTCGTCTGCTAGTTGGTTTCTGGCCGACATTGATGACAGATTGGGTATGAAGGTCTTTCAAACGAGTGGCTGCCATCATTGACGTAACCTCTTCCAAAAGCTGATTTTCATCTAAACCACAAATACCATCACACCTAACTGGTGTATTATATTCGTTCGTAATGACATTTAACATCATATAGGTTAGCACAAAGCAGATATCTTGAAGGGGCGCTATATAAATGTTCAATTACATTACATCACAACTGTAATTTCACGTCAACTCTACAGAACGACGCAATTCACAGGCGCTGAGTAGAGTTGATATCGAACAGTTCTAGGCTTTAACTTGATCAGATCTTATTGCTGTGATTCAAAATGACCAATCAGCAGCATTTAAGCTTAACAACATAGTCGCATATGTCTCTATGTTTTTTAAATATGTAAATGCTATATAACATATGCATACGTCTATTATAATAATTACTCAGTCAGAATGGTTGAAATAGATTTACAAAGGAGACAGAGGAGTCACTGCTTTACCTGAAACGCCAGGATTTGTGGTTGCGGCATTTCGAAATGGCACAGTGCTGAAATGTCAAGCATTCACAATCTAAATTCCAATATGAATGCCATGTTTCATAACACATGAAATGCAGCACAGGTTTCCTTAACAATGGCAAAAAAATATCACATTGTATCTGACAGAATTGGTTATGAAATTGTCCAGATCATTTAAAAAATATCTAAATCTGATTTCAGTTGAAAATGCCAAAACAATCATTCTGATACGTTATAATATTCCTGTAATGTGGACTTCAGATTATCTAATTACCAAAAAACAAATACGGTTAATTTGAGTCACACCTTGGTAATGGATTCTTCTTCATCTTCTTTAGGCTAGACATAGCAGACGCCATTTCCTGATCAGGTTTCAAATCTAAATTACATCCACAAACCAAGACAAATTATGAAGCGTATACAATTCCCTAAACACCTGAAAAGAAACAAATAATTAAAAATCAACATAAGCTCGGAAATTTAAAAATGGCTACTTAAAGTGAAGCACACGGTAAAAGCCTATTCAGGAGCGCAGATCAAGTCAAGTCTGATGGGTTGTCTAAAGACGCAACGTGAAGAACACTTATCCTAATTCTTTTAAAAGAATAACAAATTTAACTGGTAACCTAAGATTACTTTCAAATACAATTTGAAAATATTTGCAAATAGATAATTATTTATAAAAACCCACGTTATGTTATAATAATATTCTTTATTGAAACAATCCGGTTACAGTGAACAGACAGCCTGCAATACACGGCGCTAATAGCAGCCTACAAAGCATGTCCGCCTACGGGACTCGATCTCGGTACCGCTCGCTCTCTATGCCAGTGTGTTATCCAATGCGCTATCGGGTCCCCCAAATTTTATGTTAACTGTAGAGAGTTTATAGCCATCGCCATTTTAATCACCATGTAACAATTTATGTATTGCGGACGTTACTGAGAAATAGTAATTCTGTATTTACTTCAACAGTTAAGTCGGGGAGAGAAGAAAAATTAAACAACATACAAAGAAAATTATCAAAACAAACCGCAACCGGAAGTGAAAACTAAATCGGTAGCCATAACAACGCTTTCGCGCTTAAATTTGCTGATTTTGCGCTATTATTTTTGACACATCGGTTAAATCCTGCCGACATAATTAGGCTAATGAAACATTATAAGTGAATTTTATTCAAAATAAATATTTGTTCCGCGCTTGATTGTTAGTTTTACTGTTAAACGGTATATCTGCGTATATTATGTTGTTCCCAATGGCTTCAAACTGAAATTTTGTCAAACTAACTTAGTAACATATTTTTCTCGATTTAGACAAATGAAAGTTGTTTAATTGGCATAAAATATATCTTTGGTTACCGTTACCTGGATTATAATAATTTTGTCACTACTTAAATCGTTGTTCTTAACATGTAGTTTGCTAAGCAAAATGAATGGTTTATGTAAAATTTGCGCTATAAAAGTTTTCATGTAAAAGTGTTGACACAGCTAAGTTGAATCGGCGGCATGTTGATTATGGCGCAAAATTGCGATTAAAGTATGCAGTAAGTACCTGTTTTAAACAGTCGACCTCATCATTTAATTATTCGGGCTGTTTTATTGTATTTGCATTTCGAAGGTTAGGATAGTTTAATTCAGATATTAATTTATCGCCATTGCGGCTTTTAGACGACACCCAATTATTATTCATCTCATTCTCCAAGCAGCTTCTCTGACTCCATAGGTCATCTTCTCCGTGTGGTAAAACAAATCTCCTCCTGGATGACCTCAAACTTGTTGTGCCTCAACCCCTCTAATACTGAATTCATTCTTATAGTCCTCCGTGAGCAACTCAAGAAAATCCCAGATCCCTCTATTTCCCTCAACCTTGACTGTATCCACTCACACATTCATTGCAATTTCTCCTGTCCGCAACCTTTTGACCAGAATCTTAGCTTTTCCGATCACATCCAGGGCCGATGAGAGGGGGGTCAGGTGGGGTTGCTGCCCCGGGGCCCGGTTCCATGGCAGAGGTCCCTGGCAGGGACCCGGAAATGTCTAAAACTTCTTTCAAACTGAAGAAACCTGTAGATTTTGGCCGAATGCAGTTTATAATTGCTTCAATTTAATAGCTAGGTAATGAAGTAAATGAGGTACTAGATCTACTGAATTTCTTCACCAAAATGTAAGTCAATAACGAATGTGACGGTGGAAATGGGACTGAAAAGCTTAGCAGTGTTGTTAACGAAAACGATTTAATAACTGTGAAACTTAACAGTCACAGTTGCTCAGTCAGAGGATTTAGGAGTGAGCACAGTAACAGAAGTTGGTCATCATTCATCAGAATGGTTTTGGACTATCTGCTGATGCAAAGTTAACTGATGCAGACAAATTTCGATTTCTGACTGAATTCTATAGGCCTACTCCACCAGAATCGTATGCGTGGCCAAGAACTTTGCATTATGGGGTGCGCAATGCAAAGTTCTAGGTCACATTATAGTTGAATAACTTGAATTTGAAAAACACTGCTTATCAGCCTATTTTGAGATTTACCAGCAGTCGGCCTAGAATTGATTATTCATTTTCTGGGAGGCATAAAATTTGTACTGGATGTAAATTTCTGAATTGAAATTTGAGTTATTATCAAAATAAATAATACTTTAACTTACAGCTGGATGTAATTTATCACAATAAATAATTGATAATAAATAATTGATATCAAATTACCAATATTTGATATTATAATATTATAATTTCATTAAGTTGATAACGAATTAGAAGATGAATTACCATCAGAAATCTGGAGCTCAATAAAGGAAAGAAAGATTGGTGAAAGTCAGGAATGCAAACGAGAGACAAACAATCCTTCAAAGCCTTGCATTTTCAATTTCATCAAAAGCGAATGATGCAGCAAATCAAGCTGACAATATCGTTGCTAGTATGATAGTAGATGTACGTGGAGTTGATCATGGTAGGCTACAGAGCGAGTTGTTGATGTAGTCCATGTAGATTGTAGACAATGCAACACAGCAATTGACGTATCGTCACCTCTTGAAATTGGATATCATAATGCGATAAATGTCATTTAAAAAATCATTTATCACATTCACATAATCACATTTTCATATTAAATTTCTGTAAATTTCTTTATAATTAGAGTCATAGATGGACCTTTTAAACCAGAAATTGATTTTCACATTTACTTTTACTATTAGGCCCTATTATTCAGGGCTTTTAAAAGGAATTTTTAGAACTGCACGACCCCTTAAAAAGCCATAGTGAATTATTCCAAATCGGATGACTGAACATTTTAAAACTAGTTTTAACTGCACAAAAATGCTTCTACAGCTGCACAAATTCATTTAGAACTGCCCTTTTTGTGTAGAACTGCACACTAAAAAGCCCTGTTATTATTATTATTATTACCCTTATTATTATTCGTTAAATGTAGTTTGATAGCGTTTTTTTCAGGCTTACACCAGACTTGGGTTTAATAATGAAAACGAGGGGCCCTGATGGATATCTGCCCCGGGGCCCGATTTGGCTCTCGACGCCCATGATCACATCACCCATCTTTCCCGCTCTTACTTCATGCACATCCGTGACCTTCGTAGAATCCGCCCTATACTCGACTTAAAAACCGCATCTACAATCGCCACATCAATAGTTCACACCAAATTAGATTACTGCAATGCTCTCTTCCTCAACATAGATACCACCCAAATTAACCGCCTCCAAGCTATTCAGAATGCCCTCGCCTGTGCTGTCACCAAAACCCACAAATACCACCACATCACCTCTGTCCTTAAATCACTCCACAGCTCAAAATTCCTGAACGAATAGAATATAAGTCCTATCCCTCACCTACAACACACTTCAATCCTCCCAGCCCTCATATCTCCGTCATTTGTTCACGGTTATTATGAAAAGAAATCGTTATTTGGTTATCACGATAACGATGAAGGTGATGATGTTTAATGGAGTGGTGTACAGTGTTCACTTCAGGAATGAATTGTGGCAAGCATTTAGTATCGGGGTGTGTGTATTTTCTCCTGTCATTTAAGGCGTCGTGAGAGTCGGTTAGGGTAAGGTTACGCGTCGTGAGGGTCGGTTAGGGTCAGGGTTAGTGTTAGTGTCGTCTTTAGAAATTATCATACCTTAGCATACCAAAAGATGCCATCCGACACCCGTAAACTTACGCACCCGGATACTAAATGCTTGCCTGAATTTTATTAAAGTAGAAGATTGTGATGGGTATAGGAGCATAATCTTGGATGTTGTTTTGTTTGTGGGTAGGTATAATGGGGCTGCTCTTTCTACCAATACGATGTTTGCTGAGGTGTGCCCCTCAGTCGGGTGTTTCTCTTAGATTTTTCTCCCTCGGCCGCAGCCTTGCCCAGGGAAACAAGAAATGGACGAAGGCAGAGTTGCAGCCGCTGATTGATTGGGCGAAAGAGACAGAAAGCATCTATGGACCAGTCATAAAAAGCAAGCAGAAGCCAGCAAAATCAGTGGGAAAAAAGGAGAAAAAAGCGGCTAAACCAAAAGTAAAGATATCGGTGGAAAAGAGTTCACAGGCATTGTCATCAAATGGCACAAAAGAGTTAAAGGACCTGGAAAGCTCGAAGCAGATGTCTGAGTTTGTGGAAGATAAGATAGAACGGATCATCGAACACACAAAAGTCGCGTTGAACCATGCTGCCTTTGACGATACAATGGACTACGAGGAGGTTTCTGACCCAGATGTTTACACTTCGACACCACTAATGACCACGAAATTCACGCAGAAGGCTACAACCAGTTTAGGACCTGTCGAAGTGTCTCCTGCAAGCGAGATCCAGAGGAACTCTAATAAAGATGCAACTGGTTCTGTAGGTTTGAGAGACAGTGAAGAGTTAGCTTCTGTTTCGTCAGAGATGATCGGTACAGGGAGCTTTCTGTCATCGATTCTGGCATTTCCGCCATTTACAATTGCGTGGAATGCGACTGGTGGTCGACGATCGATCGTGAAGAATTTGACTGACGTGGAGCCGGCTTTGAGAGATGCCGGTTATCCAAGTGTCTCTGCTATTCTGAAAGCTACGATGCCACCGGAAAGCAAATTCTTCCTGGATAGATGGGAGAAGGAAATGATCGAGGAACTTGGAGAAGAGGGTTTCCAGCGATATAAACGGGGTTAGATGCTTCCAGTCAATTTATCTTTACTGGAACCAGCTTAGGTCTGTTTATACTTCTTTTAGATAGTCATGCTTTAGCATCATTGAAGGCACTCTCTAGATAGCCATTTCCTTAAACATTCACATATAGAGTAGAGAAGAAGAAGTGCAGTCCCTTAAGCTAGTCTTGAGTCAGCCATGGGTGTGAAGTGTTAGCGCCTTCATTTTGTTAACCTCGGCATATCCCTCGCTGTCTCATCTTTCCACCAACAGTGTACCCATTGTAGCTGAGCTGGCTAAGAGACACAGGTGGAGCAGAAATCTTTTACTAAATTTCTGCTCTGGTAAGGAATCTGGGATTTGAATCCCCAACCTCGATTGAGAGTCCAGCATGCTAACTGCTACACTGTTGAGCACCCCATATATACATATATATATTCTACATATAATACAAACATTCTCTTACGGTTATGAAACAGATCCTTTCTATCAACAATTCTGTAAGAGATGGATCTAATGAACTTTATTTAATCCTTCTACCAGTTTTCGTTTGCATCTGTTACTTATTTCTTGAACATAATTTAAAAAAATTTCTTTATTATCTTCAGTGGAAATGTGTTTTCCATTTCTTGGTATTTGAAATTCAATGTGTTCTGCTGGTTTCAGAACTCTTTTCCAATGGCACGAATCTCCACCTGTGTATCCAGAAGTACTTGGAGGGTGAGTCCGATATCGACCTCAAGGAGCCAAACAGAGGTCACTGGAACAGTCTGGAGCTGGTCCTAAATGACATTACGGATGTTGCGTGTACAGAAAAGCCAGTCAAACATCCTGTCCTTCGCTACAAAGGCATTCTGGATTGCGTGGCAAATTATCGGTTGGTTCTTGCTGTGATGTTGCATTTTGTGTAGAATTCTGCTAAAAATGTGCCATTTTGTCGTAGCAGCTAGGGACCTGTGAATCACAATTTTCTGTTTGAATCTCAAATCGAATTGGGGGCAAAAAGTTGAAATCTCAAATCAGTTTCATATTCGTGTAGTGTTTACTTAATGTCACAGGAGTAATGTAATGTAATGTAATTAGCAACTTCTATTGCGCCGGTGTCTAATGCACAAGGCATCAACCGATGGCGCATCAAAACAATCCGTAATCAGGTCAACATCCAGAAGATCAGTCCGTAAGAGACAGAGAGGCAGCCTAAGGTGGATAAGCAATTTGAAAGAGGTAAGTTTTCAGCCGAGAACGAAATGACACAAGCGACTGAGCACTGCGTACAGACACAGGAAGAGAGTTCCAAAAAGTAGGTCCAGACACCGAAAAAGCTCGTTCACCGAGAACAGTTCTTGATTTAGGTATGACCAGACAAAGACAATCAGATGACCTCATTGAATAATGATAAGTCAGAGGAATAAGAACAGATTTTAAATATTTTGGTTGGCCAGAGTTCAAAGTTTTATATACTATGAGCCCCAGTTTGAAACGAATTCGTTGCTGAACAGGAAGCCAATGCAGAGATTTAAGCACAGGGGTTATATGTTCATATTTGGATGTATTAGTTATGGCTCTAGCCAAAGAGTTCTGAACCCTCTGCAGCTTCAGTATGTTTGATTTATTGATCCCAGTAAGAAGCGAATTACAATAGTCTAGGCGACTGGAAACCAATGCATTTGCCAAAGATATTCTTGCAGACATGGGCACATAACGCCTAATTCTGCGTATGTCATCACGAATGAACATATAGGATGACTTACAAATATTGTTTACATGGCCAGTGAGAGACATGGTAGAATTAAAAACAACGCCTAAGTTGCGTGCAGCATCGGCCAGCTCAACAACTGAGTCACCTAGTTTCAAAGACTTAAGCCCATCAAATTTCTTAAGTTGCTGTGGAGTGCCAAGTAACAGAAATTCAGTCTTTGATGGGTTAAGGAGGAGTTTATTGGATGCCATCCAGGACTGTACTTCATCAAAGACAGCAGACAGCATCTGTATAGATGAGTCACATGACAGACTGTCAAATGAAATGTAAATTTGAGTATCATCAGCATAGAAATGATATCTCAGCGAATGATTATCAAGCAATGCTCCTAATGGTGTGGTGTATAGTGTAAACAATTATCAATAGATCAATGTAGGCCTAATACCGGTAACTTTTCTGCAGTATGTAATCAATTAAACTAAAAATTAAGTTAATAAACGGAATTAAAATAACGAAGAAATGTTAAAGAATTATTCTGTTCTGGTTCCATGTTCATTAAATTTAGTCACGCACTTTAATACCTAAATCATGGCTACTAATTCACCAAGCCTCTTGAGTCTTGGGCCTATAAAGAAATTAGTTTGCAACAAAAGCGCATCATGAAATAATAATTTTTTGAATCGTGACGTCATTTTTGAATCAAATCAAATACTGCCATCCAATTAGTTTTCGAATTGAATATCGAAGCTTTGCAGGTCCCTAGTAGCAGCTTAGTTATCAGTTGGTGGTTTGAGGCAGATGCATTTACCAGTTGTTCAACCCTGTTTCTTAGACTTTCCCATTTGGATTTTTCCTGTTCATTCAGCCTGCACTAAACTTAGGAGTCTGTTTATTTTGCTTTTGCAGTGGAAAGACCTGTGTCATAGACTGGAAGACATCAAAGAAGCCAAAGCCGAACATTCGACAGACGTTTGACAATCCGGTCCAATTGGCCGCCTACCTCGGCGCATACAACAGTCTGCCAACTCTTCAAGAAGAGGTCAGCTAAACAAGAATTTAAGATGCTTCTTGTAATGTAATGCACTAGGTCGTTAGTGTAAGTTGATTACACTTCCATAGATTAAGTTGAATAGGATGATCTTGTTTAGAATACATCTGGGAAGTAAGCGAGTCTGTACAAAGCATTCTCTGTTAAACTAATTGTCTGCATTTGGATGACTGCGTGATTAACATTTACATATCTACTCACATCGGCTCAACATGTTTATTAATGCAGAGCAGTTATATAGTGCACTTACTCAGAGGTGCTTCCAACCCAACCGTAGTGACAGGAAACAAGTTTCGCAATGCTTATACTGTGGCTTTCCTGGTTAGAAGGATGTGCGGTTCCGGGAGGGGATTATTCCAGGTGAACGGCCCATCTACTGAAAAGACGTGCGGTTGCATTGTGGAAGTGCATGCAAAGCTAACAAATTGACTTCTGGTCAAGCAAACCAGAAATGGGCAACAGAGCTCCTGTGAGTAGGTGGGAACATTCCCAACTGGCATTGAATTAAGTGTATGTATGTCTGTTGCTGTTTATATAGTGCCTTTAAGAACCTCATAGATGAGCCATGAACCCATAAATGAGTTCACAAGTGAACCCTTAAATCCTTGTGAAGTTTGGTATAAAGGCAAAGGATAATCAGATGATAATCTCTTATTGTTTAAACCATTACCGGGGTACTTGATCCTAATCAAGCAAATTGTCAAAGTCTAGGCAAGATTGGCTGTTCCACATGGACCATTCATATAAAAGTCGAGTCCATCTTTCTTTATGTAGCCCATTTATATATTTGTTTTCAGGTGGACAGCTGTCTGCTCGTGATTGGTTACCAAGATGGCAGCCCGGCCAGCGTCCACCAGATAAGTCGCACGGACTGTCTGCGTTACTGGCAGACGTGGCAGCGGCGTCTCCACTTGTACTGGTCAGAGTACTTCGGAAGAAATCTCAACAGTAACACATCTGGAAACAACTGATTTGCATTTAGAAAACCACAGCATGCTCTGTAAATTGTGTTCAGGCTACGGATAGAATTATAGCATGGTCTGTAAAACCATTTACAATTACTGTACAACTTGTTTTTTAGGGCAGACCACAGCAGGAATTTCTGTAACTTGAAGTGGTGAACTTCAGATTATAAAATTTGAGTAGGTACTGTTAAATCGTGTGTTCACAAACTTCAGTCGAAGTGTGCATTTCGGAGCAAATTGTAATTATAAATTCGGGTCAGAACTGGACAGAATTTATTGCATTTGATGTTCTGAATAGGACATTAAGCTGGTAATTTTGTTGTGTTCAGATAATGCAAGGATTTTTCTGTCTTTATTTTGTGCAGAAGTCATTTGCAAATCACGGACAGAACTCATTCTCTTTGATTAATCCTATTTTTGTTAGGTTAGATTTTCAAAAGAAAGTGAAATAATTAGTCATCTCAAGTGAGCATATTATTTTAATATATGCTGTAACATGCTGGTTTATTTGTCATCTAGGAAAGATACAGTACATGTATTTGGTTGTCTTTTTTATTTTTTAACTGTCTCGTTGCTTTAAAATTAGAAACTTGTGTTCAAATAATATCTTTTAATAATGTCATTTAATTGATCCATTCGAAACTGTTCAAGCACATCAAGAGACTGATAAACAAGTAATCATTAACTTTAAAATTCCACAAATGCTGAAATTGTGCCTACTGTGATTCCTAAAACAGACAATTGGATGGTAATGTGCAATTAGTATTTGAAACAACACGAGACGAGAAATGCAATGTACAGTCCTCTGTTTTATCTTAAAACAAAACGCCAATATTCCAAAAATCATTTTAACAGCTTTTAAACAGATTACCACAATTTTCAAACTTAACAAAATAACAACAATAAACAAAAGCTAATGAGACCAAATTTTCTGTAAACACTTGTGGTTTTCAGTCCATAAATAAACGTTAAAATCTTCAATGCAAAGTACATGTATAAGGCATATGTGTAAGACGAAGAGCCATCCCTTCAGCTAACACGGAAAAGTGATAATGGGTATGAGGTGCTAGTGACTTGCTAGACACGGCATATGAGGGCAGTTCTCTCCCTTACTATCCGTTTTTGCCACTGACAGTCTCCAGCAAGCAAGCAAGGCTTTACAATAGGCAGGCGAGCAAGACTCGGGTCGTTAGCCAACAACATTGTATGAAAAAGGTGTTTTGGGGTTTGGAAACCCAAAACACTTGGCAGTGGCACCAGCAATAGGCAGAGGGAGCGCCTGTTGTGTGCCGCCTGGCGAACTGACAGGTATCTTACCAGGAGCAAGACACTTGTGACAGCACTCATAGCCGAGTCGACAAGTGGAGTGGAAATCTCACAAAACATTTCTGCCCTAGTGGGGATTTGAAACCCTAATCTTTGGATCATGCTAACTACTCAACTGCTACATGCCTCAGAGAAACTACAAAGTTATTCTTGGGCATCACAAAATTGCACACGTAAAATTGAACAAGTCGGAGCATTTGCAATGCTGTTGACTACAGATGGAGAACTAAAAATTTTGAAAAGGCACTTAAGGGCAGAAAGCAAATGAAACAATCTCAGTTCAATGAAATGCTGGATGACACCTCAAATGATTTCTCAGTTTTGTTACAGTTTCTTTCCTTTGTTTTAAAAACGTTAAATCGCTAACAAAATGAAATCTCCCCCTTGCGCTTCGCAAAGCGCTAGATGTTGAGAAACAGTCTGTAGCAACCAGTCACAATAAGACACTTCCAACTTTTCTGTGTCGTAACCTTTAATGGAAATGCAAGATTGATTTATCACAGTCAATATGACCATGCAAAGTTTCCAAAAAGTTACATTCACTGCAATTTATCCAGTAGATCTAAATCTGTCTGTCTTGGCTACGAATCACTTTGTCTAAGTCCTTCCTAGCGGCAGGAGTTGTTGCTGTCATTCCTTAGAACTGTCATTCATTCACAGGAATCCGGTTGGGAAAAGTTTATGGAAAAGCGTCTCCCACGCTATCTTCTGTTGGTACTCAACGATTCCTGGAGAAGTTCCTCCAGAGCAGGTAGAGATATTCTGTCGGCTTCATACTACAAAGACAGACAACCACTTTTAAATACTGGTAAGTGTTTTAGTGCAGCGGTTTTCAAACGTTTACTGTACCACCAGGTAAAAAAATCGAATGATGGCCTACCACCAGCAAAGGTCAGATAAAAAACAACTGGCGAGTGCAAAGTTCCCTTGCAATTAATTATTTCAACATTAAAATATCATAGAATGGCTAATCAAAGAAAGATGGGCATAAACTCATAGGAAATAAAAAAATTATTTTAGCTTTTTCATGTACGACTCGGCAATACCTGGCGTACCACTAGTGGTACACGTACCACCGTTTGAAAAGCAACGGAGAAGAAGTGGACTTGACCTCCGGCTCAGTTGTTTCCAGTGCAACATATTAAAAATATTAGATGTTTGTGTACTGTGGTAATCTAATATTTTCTAATCCTCAGCTCTTTTAACTACTAAAACACTACTGTCATCCATCCAGGGTAGCTGCCTTGGTTTTGCGCTGTCTCCAGGGCCCCAACTTACCTCCGTGTTTGATTTCTGTTGTCCCAGGGCGTCGCCTCCTACGCTCCGCAGAAAAGGAGTTCTAATGGTTCCTTTTGCTCGTACTGCAACAATGCAGAACCGAGCTTTTTCTGTGGCAGGCCCAATGATCTGGAATGGTCTTCCACTAGAGTTGCGTCTCCACCCTGGGAGTCTGCCTGAAACTTTCCTTACTAAACTCAAAACTGTTCTTTTTGGGCGCGTTGGAGTCGGGAGCGCCTCTGAGTAGTTTCCTTGAAGGGGCGCTATATAAATTCCCGAATGAATGAATGAATGAATGCATTTAAGAGAGTGTACGATAATGTGCTGAACTTGTGATCAGTTTAATAAAGAATTAATTTAAAAAACCTCAATTGTGCCTTAATAATTCACAACATAAACTAAGAAAGACCCCTCGTAGTGTAATCTTACCCAGGACAGTTATGAGACAAGCAGCTCAGAAAATATTTCCAAAACAATGCACTTCAACCAAGCATTAAAGTGAGACTTAAATTCTCGCTTGGCATACTTACTGTAAATATTTTTGAAAGAATCTGGAGCATCACACGACTTTTGATAGACCTGAAGTGATTTCCAGGAGCAAATTCCTCCACCTAGAACATAGAAAGCAAGTGATAACTTTAAAGTGATGCCACACTATGACATAGAAACATCAATAAATGTCAGGACATTCAAATAAATCTCCTGTTCTGGACTTTGTTGGAAACCAATTGAAGGAGTGTTGTAAATAAGTTATACAGAACTTAAAGTCGAGTAACAAGTCTACATTATGCCTAAAGTCATAACATCACTAAAACTGTACTTTTTGGCCGCCGTGCTGGAGTCGGGAGCGCCTCTGAGTCATCCTCTGGAAGGGGCGCTATATAAATTTATGAATGAATGAATGAATAACGAGTTAAATGCAACAGCACAAAAGATCGTCAAACAACGCTGGTTTTGAATGAAGAACTGCGTTGCACCCACCATTTTCAGCAGCGTCTCGGGAGGTTGGTGTCGCATGGCGTGGTGCAGCGGACGCTGACAACACATGTGATATATGACGCAACCGACACCCCATACCTCAGTATAGGCACCAATGCGACCAAACGAATCCTCACCACTAAAGATCTGAAAACGTTTAAGCAGAACTCAATCATACAAATCATCAGCAAGTAAACAGTTCTGTTAGTAAGATTTTAAGAGATCTTAGCAAATCACTTCCACCGCTTTGACAAACAAATTTTCCCACAGACAAAATGCAGATGCTATCACTACCTTCCCATGGATTACCCATCTTTTGAGTAGTTATGCAATGTAGTTGATGAGACAGATGCAGAATCCAAGATGTTATTCATTCATTCATTCAGAGCATTTATATAGCGCCTCTTCAAGAAGCTACTCAGAAGCGCTCCCGGCCCAGCCACGACTAAAGAAAAAAAGACTTGTAGAACCCTGCCGGTTGGCTCACAAGTAAAGAGCAGAGCTTAAGCGGGAGGTCATTCCAGGTGGAAGGTCCCACAACCGAAAAAGCACGGCGTTATCAAAAAATGATAGCGTAATTACCTCAGGTGGAAGGATGTATGGTGGCAGAGAGTTTACAACGATGTCAACCACTTCCTCGTCCTCTTCGATCTCTGAAGAATTAACGGCTGACGAAAAATCAGAGAGTCGGGCCAACGTGTAGTTATAGTTCAGCTGAATTCCTGATGCTAAAAAGAAAAAACGTACCTTCAAGATAAAACTCACAACATTCCATTGATTAGCAGAAACCATGCACAAAGATGCTACAAATGTGGAAATCATTTGCAGAAAGGAATTGCTTTCAATAAAATGCTTTGGTCAACCATCATCAACAACCTTGCAAGTGTACTACATCAGCTATTGCCTCCAGTGAAAACTGTTTCATACTCGCTACGCCCCAGAACCCACAAAAGAATCATACCTAAGGCAAACTCTCTATCTCGCAAAACATTTGTCACACGGATGCTTTATACTTACATTTTTTGATGACCCACGTACATAAAAATGCGGTTAGCAGTTGGTTTTTCAATAAACGATATACTTACTTACTTACTTAAATAATCTGTAATGAACAGGGTGGCAACAAAATGCCGTACCAATCCATCTGAGGTAGAAGATTCCTCCGCTGTTGAGGTACCTCGTTGCCGACACAAGACCTGTGACGTATCTGATGATATGTTCGTCAGCAAGGCGATGTGGCGCTTTCACTTTCTTCACCAGACCCTCAAGACTGTCGCCTGCAATAAAGATAAAATCTATACTAAGACTCAATTTTATCAACATTATAAATTAATTGACAAAAAAATTGCAGCTGATGGTCAAACCAATAAATAAATTAACATCTTCTTCCAGAACAATCTTTTGATCAATCACATTTCCAGCAATGTGGCAGTTAGTTAGCACTGACTACAATAAAATGAGCCAAATTTCTCGAATACTAAACAGAAATAATTTACTCGTCGACCTTATTTATTAAACCATTACTGAGCATGAAACAGGATAGAAATGACTGACAATCCCAGTGCTTACTATCCATGCAGGAATGGTCACGACAGAGCGTGACGTCGTTGCCATCGACGCAGACCCAGAGATGTCGGACGATGTTTTCATGTCTCAATCCAATGAGACTCCTCCACAAATCCCTGCTATTCTCAGACGTTACATACTGCAGACAGAAACACAAAACACCACATACTTACAGTGTTATTTACGTTTAATTTTCAGTTTTAGTTTTTTTTAACTTTCCAGTTTAGTTTTAGTTATAGTTTTCAAATCTTTTCAGTTTTAGTTTCAGTTTTCAGAACGTTTCAGTTTAAGTTTATGTTAACTAAAATATAACTTTTCAGTTGACAACAAAGTTACTTTCAGTTTTAGTTAACTTAAATAACACTGCATACTTATGCAACAAAACTCGAAATTTCTTACAGTTAATCGAGGGTCCAAAGCAATTTTGACTTTCCCCACTTTTGACTGAAAGATTTACACTTTAGTTCTGCCAGAGTTAGAAGACGAGCAGTCCCTTAAACTAGCCCTGGGGTAGCCATGGGCATGACGCGTTAGTGACAGTCTATTGTTGAGCTTGCTGGACTGTCAATTGCAAGGTCGGGATTCAAATACTTGCCAGGGCAGAAATTTGATTAGAGCTTTCTGCTTCACCTGCATCCCCTAGCCAACTCAGCTAAACTGAATACACTGACTGTACACTGTCGGTGGGAAGATGAGATGGCGAGGGAGAGGACTGGCCACCCACCCTCATGTGCCAAGGCTAAGAAAACAGAAGTCGCTAACATTTTCATATCCTTTACGTTAGTTTATAGGACGGATCTTCTTCTCTTCCATCATTATTATTATGTATTCATTAAGTACCATGTACACAGGGACAAAGTGGTAAAATAAAGATCCCATGTATTGTATTGTATCTATCAATTTATATAGCGCCTCTCGCAGTGCACACCAATCAGAGGCGCTCATAGGTCCCATAGTGGAGTGTAGAAAAGGCAAATCTCTGTTCATTTCCAGCCCTTCAATCTTTCAGCTGACAATGGGTGAATCTCAAAAGTCCTGGACATGGGAACAGCGCATTGCAGGACTCACCATTTACATCTCAGCTCATCATGTCGGTAATTTCAACTCCTTAACTTACGAGTAAAAAACCCTTATTTACAAACAACCTGTCCACGATCATTCTTAAGAGTCTGCTAATCAAACTCAAACCATAAAACGTTGGATTACAGATAAAGACGCTACAAATTAAACGAAGCAAGCACTGTTTGAGTTGCCTTGGTTACCATATTTCATCTGTCATTATCACTCTGTCTCACCTGTACGATGTTCAGCATTATAGTGCCTGGATCGGTCGTGGTGGAAAGGGCGGTCAGTCCAAGCTGACCGTATCGGCCGAAATGTCCATCTACGAGGAAGTCGATTCCGTTTCTTGGAATCGGTGCCATCGCTTTCCCAGGATTAGCAATTCGACTGTAGGACGAGACTTTTCCATGCATAAGATTGTGTTCAACACACGGCCAAACGACATCCGGATCCAACTACAAACACATACAGATCATAAAGATCACAAAGTCTGCTTTTCAGAGGTCTTCAAAAGGTGCTACATAAATGTTCAGATGTAAATGATCTGAAGCAGAAACAGCATAAAAGGAACATACAAACATCGTAGGTAGGCCTCTTGAATGGGTGCTATATAAATTTCCAAAATGAATGAATGATATGCACAGATATATTATGTCCATTTCCCAGAAGCAATTAATGACTAGTACTCCTTAATTACTTATATACTATAAACCTCTAGAGCAGTGCTGCCCAAAGTGGTGGTCCGCGGACTGGTGCCGTGCCGCGAGCCCTCAGTTGCCGGTTCACAAAGTGAGTCAAGAAACTGGTCAAATTATCTCGGAATCAAGAAATGGCTATTATATTTTTAAAAGTCATAACCAAAACACTTATTAGGCCAGCATTAAATAGACAATAGAGTCATAGAATTGGCTAAACATGCATTTAAATCAATTTTAATACATATTTGAGGAATTTAGGTGATCGAAAACAAAAAGAGAAATAATTAATAAACTTGGCACTGGTCCTCCTGCAGTGAAAAAATTTCAGGCAGTCCATGACTTACCTGAATGAAATCCGCCGCATCTGGGATGTCGACGTTTAGTTCTTCGAAGTCCTGCGTCAGTTGCATTCGCCGATACCAACTCTGCAGTGATGCTCGCATCTCTTCGACGCCCCATTGTACTTCGCTGTTTAGCAAAAAAACAGAAAAACTGATAAATCGTATGCAAGACTACAGAAACTGAAGTAGCTCCTGCAACAATGCTTTTATAATTATTATTTATTACAATACAATACAACTGAAATTTGATAATGCTTGCCTTACATGGGAGGACACGAAAGAAGATGGAGTGGTGAGATGAACTGGACTTCTCTAAAGTGCAAAATGTCTGGCACCAATGCTGTGAAACAGTTCACTTTAAATAAATGCACTTGCTCTATGGTTTTGCACGCAGTTACAACAGCACAGAAATCCACCTGAGAGAGACAGACCGAGAGACAAAGACACACATACACACAGATATGAACCAGAGACATACAGAAAGACACAGAGAGACAGACAGACAGAGGAAGACGAACCGATATTGAGTGAAGAATGGACACCACGGCACAGCACACGAAGTGTCATCACAGGTGGCGCTGTGGTCGATGATTGCTGATAGCAGACGACGCGTCGGAAGAGTCATCATCTCACTCTCCAGATCAGACTCGATATCATCGATCATTCTGCGACCCTAAGCAACAAACAAAAACATGCTTTCTGGTCAGCATAAGAATTACTCAAAGTGTTCATTTCATAATACCTATGAAATCTGTGTTTCTCTCTGCTTTTGGTAACATTTCAATCTATATTTGCTCAAATGAAGTAGTAAACTTGTAATTAAACAGAAGAATTCATAAATAACTCAGCATTAAAGATCCAAAGTATGTTGTTCCTGGTACTTGGCTTGTCCTTGTCTGGCGTTCATTAACTGTTGCTGGTTCCTCCATCTGGAACTCTCTACCTCCTCAACGTTCCCAACTCTCTTACTGAGACTGTCTTTCGCTCTAAACTGAAAACTCACCTCTTCCAGTCTGTTTATGATTCTTAGTGTTTTCCCAACTTTGATATGCACTTCTGAACACTTTGCAAGGAGGGCATTATCAAATTACAGTGGTATTGCATTAACAATAATAATATTCATTTATTAATTCAAAATGACAAGTATGCAGTAAGATTACATGATATAGTAGGAACACATGTTAACAAGTTTAACAGGAGTCAAAGTTAACTGTATGGCAGCCTGCAAATCCCCATCCGTCCTACTGCTCATTTAAGTTGCCCCTAGGGAGGGGAAGGCTGAGTCAATCTTATGGGGCTAGCAAGTATCGAATCGTCATCCTTCTGATCTTCATGCCAGCATGTTACCATTCAACCATCTCCCGCCCCAAAATATAAATGACAAGCATGTATCTGGTCGTTTATATGGCATCATTTGTTGTTTCACAGAAATTATGTAGCACTTTTAAAAATCCTTTAAAAGTAAAGTATATGTGGAGTCATGTTTCTCACCAACAGCCAATCAAGGTGCGCACTTACCAGTTGGCACTTCCTCTCGTTACACGAGTCATCCGCGCACTGTACACTCGCACGCATCATTTCGACCACCGATTCACACTCCTCTTCCGTCCAAGACAAGTCCTGTCAACATACATCAATATAAGAGCTACATAAAAACAACAAAGCCTCTTCAATGTTTAGCAAACTCAAAGTCAGAATATACGCACTCTGCTATTGCACATGGTCTCCTTTTTATGATCACGAAAAGCCTCCATGTCAAGTGGAGTTTACCAAGTCCTAAAACTGACATGAAATGTCGCACAAGTGCAAACTAAATCAACTTTGACCTAAACTTTCTTACACTTCAGTAGCTGTTCACCCATTTATGTTACAGTAATGCAGAAACAACAATAATTTAATAAATAAATAAATTTTTATTGTAATCGCCAGAAAGCAATCTCACTTCATCAGAGCCATCTGCTGAAACGTCATCGAATGAGTCTGCAGCTCCAAGATCTACAAAGACATAACTTTACTTTAGAATAACATATTACAATTAATTATTAATCATTTAAATTAAATAATAATCCCTTATCATCCACACTATTTATACAGATCCTCACATCAATTTGTTTTGTAGGGATTGCCTTTAAGAGTTCCGTAGAACACAAGATGCAATATCTACATCTAGATGCAATAGTAGTTTCTCATCTTCGTCCTAATCTTTAAGCTCCTCATCTTCATTCTCATCTTAATCATCATCATCCTTCTCGTGTTTTTATCCCAATCATCATCTTCATCCTCATTTTCATCTTAATCATCATCATCCTTCTTGTGTTTTTATCCAAATCATCATCTTAATCCTCATTTTGAACCTAAACACTCAAAATACTACTACTAATCATCATCCTTTTCATCTTTATCATAATCATCTTCCTCATCATCATCATCATCCTTATCCTCATCTTCATCCTTCTCTGCTTTAAGCTTAAACATAAACACTAAGTACAACTGCAACACTTCTTCTCACATCAGCTACAAAAGAAATGGATATTTCTAGCTTTGTATTTCTTTTATAATCAACATAAAATCAGATTAAACTGCCCGAACGCAACTCCATACCATAGAGCTTTCCATTGAAGCGAGATCGGTTGTATATCTCATCATAGATCTGGTGTGCACTGTGGCCAGCTTGAACCATTTCCTGACACATCCTCTTCACATCCTCGCTGCTCTCCTCCCCCGTCTCCGATTCAATCGACAGCAGGTGGTCGAAATCCGGAATTAGTTGGTCTTCCGAGGGAAAACACTCCGACACTCCACGAGGAATCAGAGGTTCCGACAGATCGGAATCCTCTGACGGAAACATTCGGCCTGCGCCGGATGGATGAGCAGCATTCACATTATTTAGTCTGTGATCAAATGCTTTGAATTCCTTTTCCGCTACACGAGCGAAGGTGGTTTCAGAGTCATCGGACAGAAACGACCTCTCTTGGCCGGAATCGCTTCTTCTGTATTCCCCCGTGATTCTGTTGCCACCGAAATAAAAAGCTGGTGTCTCGTCAAGGTCTGGCGAAGAGTCCTCCAACGAATAACATGCCTCGTCAACTTCGTGAGGCTTCTCCAACGGCCGCTTCTGGTGATCTTCCTCGAAGCGGAATTCTCCCTCTACCCAGTTCCTCGGAAAGATACGAGTTTGATTCATTTTCACGCTTCGCATATAAAAAATTGTTCGCTGTTTGATGTCCCGTCTAATAAAACTATGCTGGTCCTTCCACAACCCTTCAAATTCATTGATTTCGTTTTAGTCTCCGGTACCTGTCAAAAGTTAAAAATATGCAAAACTATCAAATATTTCATCCAATAATTTCGTCATCATCATATATTCGTTTAATGTGTTAACAACAGACATAACGCTGTAGGTGTACATAAAAAAATACATCTAGATAATAGTATGAATTAACAATAGCTTAGTAAGAGTTCAGGAATAACATACGAGATATAAAATTTCGTTTGCGCCTGTTTACAAAAAAACGGAGATACCAATCAGAAGCCAATCCTTCGTTAACTGAGGATGGATAGAGACAGTAAATTGCACCTACTGCTCCAGTGACTACCACGAAAAATCATCCAAAGTAATCTACATCATGCGCCAAATGATTTTCGCCCTTCAAGTTAAACGGTAGTGTAACATTATAGTGTCAAATCTCTGTTGAGAACAAATTGCCATCTGTCCAAAACGCATTTCCATCGCAAACGTAAAATAATAACACTGGCTAGTATAAGACCTACATGTACAGCTTTTTATTCGATCGGCCGGCCAACAGGACATAACCAATCCATCCTACTAGTTACGAAACGTATTTCACGCTGTCACAACCAACTCGACATTTTTGACAAACGCAAAAACAACAAAATTAAGACCACTTAAATTTTTGACATACATGGACAGCGGTCGCCATCTTGAAGGCATTTTCCGAAAAAGAAGTTGATAAGATTAACCACAATCTCCACATCGAAATGTTGTTTCAAATAAAAGACTGACACGAAACGTTTTAATCAGTTATTATAGATTTCTTTAATAATTATAAAATTCGACAAGGCGATCTACCTACAAATCCAAACGATTTCAGGGAAGTATATTGATGGTTAAATCCAGAAGTCAGGTCAACCTTCCAACGCTAATTGCGTAACTGGAAATTCATATTCGATATTTTGGTCCAAAATAATTAATACACATCCTTACGAAAGTCTATGTATACGTCTAATTTGCCAATTAGAACGACTAAAACGTCGAAATGATTCAACGCAACAGTTTAATCTCAAGTCTTCCGCAAAACAATAATATAAAAGTACAACCACTGCGGGTTTTACCAGATAAACTAAAATAGAACAGTAAATTCCCAACAAGCGCTTGGCTCATCGCTTAACTGCTATATAAAATAGGTGCCTCATTGCTGAAATATTCGAAGCGCTCGACCGGTGTTATATCACAAAATCACGCTTGATGAATGACGTCAAGTAGCTATAAATACGACTCCGCCATATTATGTGTCTGCCTGTCTGTACAGTATGTGGGCCTATGTATGTCATCCATTAACTCATGACAGGCGCTTCGTCACTGTTTCTGAAGGAGAGTTTAAACGTCGCGGTGACCATAGGAGTCATCCATAAATAACGGCCGCATAAACGATCTTGGTCATTCTTGGACAATCCCTCGTCTCGTCCGCACATGGCATTATACCTTTGCCTTCCCGGACGTTTATACCCCAGCGCTAACTCTGCTACGGAGTGGGATAGTGTAGTGGTGTGCTGGACTGTTAATCGAGAGGTCGGGGTTCAAACCCCCGTCAGGGCAGAAATTTGGTTAGAGATTTCTTCTCCATTTGCACTCCCTAGACAACTGGGCTACATGTACTGACCGTATTGTCCGTGGGAAAATTAGACGGTGAGGTATAAGACTGGCTACACGTCCTCATATGCAAAAGACAATTAAGTCGCTAACACTTCATACACATGGCTTCCTCAGGGCTAGCTAATGTAAGCCAATTCTCTAACTTCACGTATATGCAGCAGCTGAACACAAGCTCCAAAAATTGTGATTTTTGTTATTGTGTCCTGCATTGTAACGGCGCTATAAAAGTTAAATCCCGGGATTCTTCGAAACGGTGTTCAGCTCCCACACATGGATGTATGACCTAAGGAAGCTCCCAAAAAGGAATTGGACAATTCTGACCAAAGCTTAAATACAACCCATTGCAACAGCAATGTATGGAATTGTAAACAAATAACAGAGGGTGGTTAGACATTGATTTATGTGCAGTTTGGGTGTGAAATGTAGACTTTACTATGGGATCCTAAGAAAGACTAGGGGTTGAGCCCCCAACTCCCCCCCCCCGTAATTCTCACCCTGCAACAGCTCCTTCAATGGCAACCTGGTTTTTTTGCCCAAGTTCTTTTGACGGTCCCTCAACTTGATGCAGCACATTAGCTGGCATCCCACACTTAGCTTTCGAGTAGCACAAGACTTCATGTCCCCTTCTTGGCCTTTGATTCATTTTCTGAGCACACAACTTTGGTGCAATGGAAGTTCCGAGACTAGATCACGTGTACCAAGGGCTAGTCAGATTCTTATACTGAAAATGTATTTCATGCAACATCTGCAACTGCCTAATCCACATTTCTTTGACATTTGGAAAGCCAGCTTTTAATTGTGCCTTCAATAAACAGTTCGACTTCCCTGCTACACAATCAACAAGTTCAAACTGATTATCACAAATATTGTTAAACAAATTTTTTCATCATGAAAACTTTAGTCATTAAAGTGTTAAATGATTGCACTATGAACCAGCACTTTTAATACTGTTCATCATTCAAGAACATAATTATTCAGTAATGAAAGACTGCAACAGCAGCAGATGCCAAATCAATCCTGATGGCAGTTCGTCTTCAATTAACATGCTATCGACTTCACAATCCAACTTCTTGTTTCTGGTTGTCTACACGTGAAGATTCCAAATCTACCAATCTCTGCAATACATCACACAAATTTTAAATCAAAGAGCCAGAAGGCAGCAGACTTACAAAAACCTTAAGCTCACATTACCATGCATGCAATAAATAAAATAACGGGGAGACCAGTTGATACGGCCACACTGGTTATTTGAGCTTGAATCAGTAGTTTGGCTTAGTTTAGCATGAATTTCATCATATATCGATATGATGGGGAAATGATTTCATCCTTTTCAAGCTCAGTACACAAATCAAAAAAGGATTCACCAGAAATGTAAACGAGAAATATTAAATCCAGCCACAAACTTAGCAGAATTGCAGATCAGTCCATTCTTACAAAACAACAGCAGTTAGGACTAATAATAAACGCAAACATTTATTCAGTGCCTTTCATTTTGAAACCACTTTATCTTAGCAAATACAAATACCAAAATAGGTAACACTTCTTACAAATAACACGAACCTTTCTTAAAATTTACATAAAACATGGCTATTTGCTAAAGTCAAGCTAATGCATTTAATTTTAATAATCAAGCATTACAAAATGAAATATTTATAAATTAATGATTTATTAACTTGTAACTTCTATGGTGCCGGTGTTTAATGCACAAGGCGTCAACCGATGGGCGATGGCACACCATGAAGCAAGTTGGCAACAAAGGCTATTGACATATCTGTCTGTTACGAGCTCGAATCAGTAGTTTGGCTTAGTTTAGCATCGATTTCATCATATATCAATATGATGGGGAAATGACTTCATCAGCTTCAAGCTCACTGTAACAAACTTGAGTGACTTTCCATCTAGTTTCTAGAGTTTCTTACAGTTGCTGCAAGTTAAATTATATTACTAGGCAAATTAACGTACTTTTGGAACTCGATCTTTTCACAGAAGTTCATCAGATTCCTTGTGCATGTTCTGCAAATCACAGAAAAGGAAGTTCCTCAGAAACATGCAGAGTCAAAATAAAAGCTGAGCAGAAAACAAAGTTGCTTGACAAACCAAGTTTAGCATTTCTGATCCTAACTGGCACCCATGAAGCGAGACAATACTTAATACTTAATACTGAGCTTAAATCAGTAGTTTGGCTTAGTTTAGCATCAATATCATCATATATCGATATGATGGGGAAATGAATTCATCATTTTTAAGCTCAGTGTATTAAAGATTAGATTTCTAGATAAAAATGAATCGTCAGCCAATAGCACATGAAATCCCTTACAAGCGTAAATGCCGTCATATTTAGCAAAATCATCATCTGCTAACTGCTGAAGTAAATATTACAAACAAGAAATGTTGTGAAGATACTTGCATTTATAATTGAGCCTTTTCAGCTCACAGAGAAATTTTCAGATATAAAAGTAAGTATACACTTTATTGATAATTGCTACTCACACTTTGGTATACAGACATCTTATAAACACAGTTAAACAGTATATAGCATCATATAAATTCATGCCAGTTTCACGCAAAGGCAAATTTGCAGCTACAGAATTAACTTTAACTCGGATAAAAATCAAATACACTAATGAGCTTGAATCAGTAGTTTGGCTTAGTTTAGCATCAATTTCATCATATATCGATATGATGGGGAAATGACTTCATCAACTTCAAGCTCAACAAATCAATAAAATAAACTGACTGCAAAAACATTAATGAATTCAAGTTAAAAGGTTCGATTTTTCCCATCAATAAGATGGGGAAAAGATTTCATCATCTTCACACCTCGTCTCCAACCAAAACAATCCAAGGAATTACATAAACTGAAATTCAGCACATGTACTTGGAGATAGCAAACTTAAGCTGCTATGACAACTGCCACTAAACTTATATTAAAAAGTCTTCACCACAACTTAAATTTACATTGGGGAACAAACAGCAGTTCTGTTTAGCTGCAAAACTATTAAAAAGTTCCTTTACATGTGATGTTATGGCACAATCAAATGATTTTAATATTCGTACAAACAGGTGTTTTTCATCACCGGCCAAAGTGAACTTGATCAGAATTATGGCTTGGGTTGGCAACATTCAGCTATGGGTCAAATGGGGAGATAATTCCATCATTTTCAAGTCCAATACCTACTGCAACCAACAACCAAATAATCATTAATCCTTTTGCACCTTCTATTTATCAACAACTAAGCCAGCATCAAAATAGTCGTTAAACGTTAGCAACATAATTATGCAACTTACATCCTAGTCAGACATTTTGTCCAACTTCTGGAATTCCATTGCTTCAAAAGCAGTGGACATTTCTTGCAAGCACTTTATGAGACCATTTCTCTGGTTTCTTTTTTTACAGTCAACTCAACCACGGACATCTATAACAACAGATAAAACTCTAGAAAAATCAAAGTCAACCGCTTTGGATGTCTGTAGTTCTTGACCTTGAAATACAGGCACTTCAAAATTTACTAGGATTTTAAAACCATAATTTAAATGAGCTTGAATCAGACTAGACTGTCTTTACCTTTTTTGTACATCATCATGTTTAAGATGGGGAATGGCTCATCATTTTCAAGCTCACAGAATTTGAAATAAATAATTGACTGGCTCAGTTATAAGGGCTAGGGTTATAATTATGTACTTTACAAGGCAATAATGAGTTTTCCATCAAGTGCCAAAACTTCCAAAAGTATCATGAATCTTAAAATTGTAATGTATTTAAAGGTTTATAAAGCGCCTCTTACAATGCACACCAATCAGAGGAACTCTCAGTGCAAAAGATAAATAAAATATAACCAACATTAATTACAATAATATAGTACATGTACAACTTTAAACTAAAGCCTTTACGCATTTGGCACTATCCCACGTGGATAGTCATTTTAACTAGTGCCTTGAGATTTTAAAAAATCATGTAGTTGATCTAACATTAGTAAGTCATACAAAAACAACGTGCAAGTAGACTGTCAACGTTACTATATGCCCACTTTGACACTGTAATGACACTGAAGTTCATCACAGCAACGCCTACGATGGGCAAAACTTATCAATTTTATCCGCAAAATTGAAAACTAAAGGCGTGCCAAGAATATTCGTAATCGAAGTCCTTCGACATTTTTGTATGGAATATTCTCGAATCACCGATCCACGGACCAATATACTACAAAGTAATCGTTCATCAAACGAATAAATGTTATGGCAACCAAGAAAATTGACACCCACGATCCTCAGTAGCGGATTATTTCAGTAATTTTCTTTCCCACTTACATCTCACCCTGGACAAAAGCCGGCATCTTTGGACTTTAACCTCTTACAACCCATTTCCACGACCAACCGCCAATCCCAGAGACCGGACATCCGGTGCGTCACTCTTTTATAATGTTAACTAAGCCGCTTGGCGCAAAATCCTTCCGCTGTATCAACGCGCTCTGCCGCAGTACATTTGCAGTAACACGACTTGTATTCGATATCATAAATTTTATATGCAATTAATATTCGCATAACAATGCTAATACTATTTAGAGCTTCATATAGTAACAAACTAATAAAATTAAATATAAGTTAAATGAGAACTATTTTAGCGCTTTTACAATCAAAGACATCAAAGACGTAGTTTAGAGTCTAGAATTCTACTTTGATAAGTATGTGAAGGATAAGTAATCACTCGTAATCGTGAACTCAAAATTTCCAATGCCCTACTAATATACAATACAATACAATACAAATGAAAATTTATAGCGCGCTTTAACAAGACAAGTCTTGCACGAGAGCGCGTTTCGCTACATTCTTAGTCATAGTGCAAGGTAAACAGATAAGATTTTAATTTTGTTTTAAACTGTGCAACAGATATGCACTGTCGAACTGAAGTTGGAAGACGGTTCCATTCTAAGGGTCCTGAGACAGAGAAAGCACGATTTCCAAACTTCCGGTTTGTGCGAAGTACGGTGAAATCCGCTCTCGTCGACGATCGGAGTCCTCTAGTATTGAAAACTGAACATGGCGTGACCATGGATGCCATGTATGAGGGAGAGGTTCCAGAGTGAATGTGGTACATGAGGAGGCAGATTTTGAAGGTGATACGGGCGCGGATGGGAAGCCATTATCATAATAATAATATATTTTCGTTTATTCAACAATCCGGTTGACAAACCGCAAACGGTTACAGTGTACAATTATGCAATTCACAAGACACAAATCTTAACTACTAACAGAACAGACAGCCTGCAAACACAAAGCATAATTATTGTCGAACTCGGTAATACTCGTAATCGATGACCTCCAAATATCCAATTTCTAAAGCTAAGCGCAGAACACCAGCGAGCGATGCGTCGTATCAGAGGAAGAAATGTAGAAACGTATAAACCTGCTAATTGAAAGCCCCGCATTATGCTTTTAGCTAGTGCCAAACAATCATATTTTAAAATATTTTGTCTGAGAAACAAACATGCTGGGAGCCTCAAACCTCTGATTAGCTTGTTTATACAGCGTCATGTAATACCAATAACCAAACATTAAAACCTTTACACGCTCTATGTATATTTTCTACGAAACAATGCAATAATAATTATCACCGAAAACTTGTTGGTTAAAGAGATATTTAGCTTTAGGCAATGAAACCTACACATTCAAAATGTTATTTGATCAAATTAATAGTTCATTTAACCTCTGGTCTCAAACGTACATTTTCTGTATCCCGGCGTAGTGTCTGGTTAAGCGCTATAATAATTTAAAAAAATGGCGGCTGATTTACAGAAGTACAAGATAGAACAGGTTGATTTGTTTTAAATATTCTGTTTTACAATGAAATAAAATGACCTTTGTGAAGACTGTTTGTAATTTTATAAATTATAATTAGGGTATACAGTTATGAAAACTCATATCTCCTCTATAACCAAATCCTGTTTTTCCATCTCAGACGCATTCGGCAAGTCAAGAAAAGTCTTAACGAGAAATGTGTTCGTACCCTAGTACAGGCCCTTGTCGTTTCTAGAATTGACTACTGCAACTCAGTCCTTTGTGGTCTTCCTGCATCTACCCTTCAACCTCTTACAGCTGTTCTTCATTACGCTGCTAAGCTTATCAAGAACCAAAATCCTCGGGATTACGTCACACCGACCCTCCGTGAACTACACTGGCTTCCCATACAAGCTCGCATCAATTTCAAAATCTGTCTTCTAATGTACAGAATCTACACAAACTGTTCTCCTGCATACCTTTCTTCACTTGTTACACCCTGTTCCTCTCTCCAATCCAGACGAGGGTACGTTCATCGTCTCAAGGTGATTTTGTTGTGACAAGATCACTCAAAAAACTTGGTAACAGGGCATTTGCGCTAGCCGGCCCAGCTGAATGGAACAAACTCCCTGTCTTTATCCGCAAATCCTCAACTTTATCGATTTTCAAAACTAACCTTAAAACACATCTGTTTAAGATTTACTATGATTGATTTTTCTGTTATGCGCTTTTGTGCAAGATTCCAATTTTGTTTAGGCGCGCTATAAATAACAGCCTAATAATAATAATAATAATAATGGTTCTTTAAAGACGATTCTTTCCCACGGGGTTTTCGTGCTGAGAGCGCTTCTGAATAGTTATTCTGAAAGAGGCGCTATATAAATCTTTAGATACAATACAATACATGTCAGTAGTCAAGTGAGTTTTTGCCAATTGGTATAGATGTATATAAGTTTGTCGTCGTCAACATCATCTTAATCAATGGAACTGATTATAGCCGGTTAATTATTCTGCATTTAGACAAAATAATCTGCCAAAATGAGAGTTGGCTGTCAGCAGACAATTTGGCTGCTGACACTCATAGCCAGTTCATAATTGAAGACGAAGAAGAGCAGAAAGGTGGCTTTCAATGATCGGCGGCAAATGTATCAAAGTATAAATTTTCGTGTTTGTGTGTGCTTAGTTACCAGATAGCATTTACTACATTCCGGACTTCATCAGTGAGTCAGAAGAGACTATTCTATTGCAGCAAATATACGCAGCTCCAAAACCCAAATGGACTCAGCTGTCCAACCGAAGGCTTCAGAATTGGGGTAAGATTCGCAACTGCAAAATCAAAGTGTAGCTAGTTCAAGTGCATTCGTACTGTAATAACTTCACATTATTTTGTTAATAACAGTATAGTTGCAGTGTTTGAAAATTTCATTGGGGGCACGTTTTCTTTTTTATTAGATAGTGTGGGGTAATAAAACTATTCGGACTATCTATTAAATTATTTTGGTGTGGTAATGGATCTAGGAATGCAGAGGAAAGGAAATGCTTGTTTTAATCCGGCTTTGTTCGATTTTAGGCGGCCTTCCTCATCCGAAGGGAATGGTGTCAGAGAAGCTTCCTGATGTGAGTTTTCTTTTTTAAAGTTTCTCAGACTTTTTGAGTTACTCCGTCCTTCATCCATTCATCATTGCTTCATTCATTTTTCTTAATTTCTGTATGTCGATTGTCGAGGCATACTTACCGTATTACAAAGCTGATCTATTGGAAATTCCATTGATGAAATGTCCCAGTACCATGACTGGTTTGACCATGTTTTCTTTTGGCACCATACTTGGCATGTGATCCGATAATTGCAGCTTTGCACCTTCTGTTTGGAAATCATTTGGTCATTATTATTGTGCATTTATTAAGCACCACTATTTAATGACCAAGCATCAATCGATGGCGCTTGAGCAATTGTGAGTGAAGATCTTGCTCAGGGTTCATACACAGCAACTGTCTGGGGAGGCTCAAAACCTTACTCTCAGCGTTGCAAGGTGAGCACTTTAACCAATTGGCTACAATATTGTCATACATTAGGATGGAAAGAGAAGAACCTAAACTGAAGCTGTGTTTAGTTTGTTTTAGTGGTTGAACGTTCACTGTCAAAATATCTCTGGTCTTGGAATCTTTGACGGCAAAACTGCCAACCATGTTCTCATCAACGAATACTTACCAGGACAGGGCATCATGGTATGCATTGTATCTGCATTTATGGTTCGATTACCATATATATATAATGTTTGGAAAATAAATAAAATACATCTCATCTGGCCATAATTAAGTGGGACTCGGAGGACTCTAGGTCGACCCTTTCTAGTGTAGACTCTCTTTGACTGCGTGATATGTTGTATTTGGGATCAATAATTTAACTGTGGATGACGATGATGACGACAATGATGTACATATATGCAGCTCTAAAATTAGCTTTATAATTTTCCTTGATGTTTACATGGCACATTAGGGGCCTCTTAAAGCAGCTTCTTGGTGTCTCTTTAGTATTTGCCTTACCTGCACACAGATATGCAAACCGTTGTTAGTTGTTTGTGATCTGTAATGGAGCTCTTGTCAGACTGGTGTCTAAGATGGTCTCCTGCTTCATACCGTGGTCACATCTGTGGAATTTCTACGGTTGGTTGGGACGTTGTACATGAAACAGAAACACTATGATGCTGAACGGAATGCAAAGTGTTATCTGCTGCATGAAAATGAATGCGATCCTCTGTTGTTGTTAGCCTCACACAGATGGTCCTCTCTACTATCCTGCTGTTTCCAATATCACCCTGTCCAGCCACGTGGTTCTTGACTTCTACCATCCAATTCCAGATGAAACAGAGGGCAATCTTTCATCGGAACACGACAACGCCTGCTCCGACACTGACAAGGTATTGCGTGCAGTTGAATTCATTCATGATGCGGGGTTTATTGTTCAATCTGTTGCAACACTTCTTTTAATAATATAATATATGATATACTGTATAACTGGTAATCCTATTGATCAAATGTTGCCAGTGATGCAAATGGGGTCATCCATAAAGGACATTCACATAATATGACCTGCTGTGGACCCTCCCTACCTTGTCTGTATTTGGTATTACTCTCCTCACCCCTTTTGCAGATATATATTTGACTAATTGTGCTATGGGGTGGGATACTTGACACCCCGTCAAAATAGCCCCGTCAAAATAGCCCCGTCAAAACAGCCCCGTCAAAATCGCCCAGCGTCAAAATAGCCCCGTCAAAATCGCCCAGCGTCAAAATAGCCCCGTCAAAATAGCCCCATAAATACGCCAAAGGCAAGCAGTTCCACAACGGCTAATAAGTAGAGTGTTACAAGAAATGTTTTGATTTCAACAAAAGTAGAACCAATACTTCAAAGAGGATGGTTCTGACACATACCTCTCTGAAAACTATTCTTTTCAGCCGTGGTTGGGCCGGGAGCGCCTCTGAGTAGATATCTTGAAGGGGCGCTATATTAAGTTTCATTGATTGATTGATTGATTGATTGATTGATTGATACTGACTAAATACAAATTAATTTGTTAATTGGAAAGTGGTTCACCATTTGGTGAGATCAAACGAGTACATCGACGGGGTATCTGAATGAAGATAAGAGTAAGGTCAATAGGGACCACCTACTTCCAAAAAATAATTTGCAAACACTAAGCCGAAAGAAAAAAGTGAGTAAATAGACAGCCGGAAGCCTCCAAGGCGAAGTACGTTAAGTTAACCCGCCGGCTGCAAACTGTCAGTGAAACTTATGGCGCTACTGCAATTCTGGAATACCTTCGCGCAATAGCGCATAATCTTAGTATCTAGGCTCTTGCTTAAGACATCGACATTAACTTTCTTTTTAGATGGTCACAATATTATAATTACCTAATACCTAGAAACTTTTGTTCGCGTTTCGTAGAAAAACGTTTAACATTCCATGCTTGTAGTCTCTTTTTTTTATAGTAGTATCCTTTATTAGTATCTTCTGATAAATGAATAAATCTTGTGGAAAACATTTTCACATTGTTTTCTGTCGTAGTCGTTTAAGACGGGGCTGTTTTGACGGGGCTATTTTGACGCGGGGCTATTTTGACGCGGGGCTATTTTGACGGGTCACCGGGATACTTTGATACTGAACAAAGATGCATGTATATTTTGTCCCTTTGCACTGGTGTGACTGCAGATTTTAGAAACCCCGTCTCCATCCAATACCAAACGATAACTGAAGCTCAGTAGCCAGTGACTTGGGTAGAAGACACGGTAACACCAACATGCCAGGCTGCAATTACCTAAGTCATATATGCCAATTTAACCCCAAACTGGATGACCCTGCCTCTCCTCATTGCAGATGAGTTTAGTGGGCGACCATAAATTCAACTCGATGCTAGTTATATTTTGTGTGCTTCTATGTCATGCTCTTGTCACCAAGGTCCTAACGTAGTTCTGCAGAAATTTCTTCTTAAATCATGGCAGACTTGATTAAAGTTGCCTGGCGCTGCATTTAAAGAAACTACTTCGAAAATCTTTCATTGGATGTTTTGTGGTTTCTACGGTTTTAGGTCTCATCGAAAACTTCCTTAGAAGACCGCTACTTAGCGTCCGTGTTGCTTCAGCGCCGTGGTCTTTTTGTGGTCACCGAGAGCGCTTACTCCAGCTTCCTTCACGGCATTCGAGAAGTTGAATCAGACACCATCACCGATAAGGTCGCGAACCTGGACAAGTGCAGTGGAGTTGCACTTGGTGATACACTCAGTCGAAGCACAAGAGTTTCGCTTACGATTCGTGTTGTGCCGAAAGTTTTAAAGACAAAGCTGTTTTTTGGGAAGAAGTAATTGATTTGCTGAGTAGCAGTTCATTTTCTGTGGCAATGTACAGCGGCGAATTCGTGACATGATTGAGTGGTTGACTAAGATATTGAGGGACTTTTTATGTGATTCGATGGCTTTGTTAAATGAATGTGTTAATGTTTCTGCATTGTTTGCTGAAATCTTTGCTCAGTAGACTGGATTTTTTGTTTTAAATTGAGTTATTGACAAAAATGAAATAATAGAAATGAATGTGTGTGTTTTTGTTTGTAGAATATGCATCAGCTGTAACTGGGTGTAAAAATAATAATAAAGACAATATTATTAATAATTGCAGTAATTTTAATAACAATAACAGCCAATTAATAGCAGTAATATTAATAACAATAACAGCAGCAAAAATAGCCATAGCAACAATATTAATGATAATAGTATAATGATTATCCGCTCGTTTTTCAATTTGTACACGTACAATTTATAGCATTACAATGCCGTTGAATTGTCAGGGACGTATTTGAAGACCTTGGTTGGCTTGAAGACATTATAGGATTCTCTCTCAACACATTTGCTCACATCAGGCATTTCCTTTATCTATAATTTTTAGGTCTCTTGGACCAGAAATTGATTATTATATAAAGCAGTATCGGTTGTTAATTGGCTTTATTATCTTAGAAACACTGGGTTTGTAGTCCAAGTCCAAAATTGTCACAGTAATTTTCATTTAGGTAATTCTGCCCCTTTATACGGCTGATTTTGACTTGCAATTGGACGGACGTGTTTTATGGAAACCCAATGCTTCCTACGACCTGATTTTACGCATTTTCCAAGAAGTCGTTTAATTCGTGGAAAGGGCACTCCATTTATGCGAATTCAGGCGGGAGAAGTCACTGTGTAGCGCCACTCAGCGTAAATTTTGAATGAAGCGTTCGTTTTATTTGATCCATTTAAAAGATTGTTAGGGATTAATTGAATGGGTGATGAAAGAACGTGTTACTGAATTCTACGGTAATTTCTACCTGCGGATCTTATTTGATTAAAGCCGTGATTAATTTAGAGCGGTCCGCATGGATGACGACTCATTTCTTCACATTCCATTACATTACAAGTCATCGTCTCAGCTGAGAACAATTTACTTTGGAACAGCCGCACTTTGTATAGCGCCAGCGTTTCTTGTCGGGCGCCGTAGAAGGCGATTGGCGAGATTTTGCGAAAGTTTTCTTGGAAATTCGGATTGTGCCAGTGTTTTGTGGTTTGAAGGGTTTGGCGAATGGGGACAGAGGGGAATTGGAGGGATTTTGATTAAGGGTAACGATTACCCATGATCCACCACAGTGCTACCACTCCTTGGGAGCATCCCAAGATCTTGGGATTATGGGGGTAGACTTGGGATCTGGGGATTTTGCATCACAATCTTAGGATTTGTTTCTAAGGTCAACAGACTAGTTTTGATCGTACTTTCCAACAGTGGCAGCGAATCAGATAATAAAAACTCACTCAGTAACTTCGTATGGAAGACGTTTATTATTATTATTGTAACTTGTACGGTAATCATTGTAACTTGTTAATTCAATGCTAAGCACCGGTTTTCTTTCTCAGTTCCTAGCTCAGCATATTTATGAACAACTGTCATTGTTAAAACACATTTAATTATTTCATCACAACTTTTTCCTTTTCAGTAAATTTGGATTTTTGGTACACTTTTGGCCAATCTTGGGAATTATTTGTTTGGAAGATCTTGGGATTTCTGAAATGGAGAGTGGTCGCACTGATCTGGTGAGGGAAAATGCGGAGAGTGGTTGAAGGGATCGGACTGGAGGGTATCGTTGTCTTCGGAGGGTTGTCTTCTGTTATTGGGAAATACTGACGGACGTAGGGAGGCCTGTTTCTGATACAGGCCGAGGACGATTGCTAAATAGACTGCAAGCCTGGCCTCATCGTCGGAGAGTGAAGACGGTGGCGTGTACCCACCGCCTCACAAGAAGCTGCGCCTGACCCCCATACCCCCATCGACCCAGCTCGACATGCAGGCCAACGGTTGCTTCACTGGGGGTGCTGCCCCGTCGTCGTCCGTCGTCGGCACGCGCAGGGCCCTCCTGCCGCTCCTGCCGCCCGTCTACGGGCTGCAGGCGGCGATCGGGTCGCAGGGGGCCCCGGGTTCCGGGTCGTTCAATGCGATGAACGGGGGGTCATGTCCGGTGAACTCGTCTTCTGCGGGAACGAAGGACCCCGTCTATCCTGTGAAACTGATGTCGCGGACAGATAAAGACATTGTCCGGCTGATCGGACAACATTTGCAAAGCCTCGGATTTAAGTATGAGCCATTCTAGAAGCGCGTTTCAGTTTTCCTTCTGCGCTTTCGGTCGATTTCCAAGTGTTTCCCAATTTAATTACACCTAATAAACCTGAAAATATTGTCTATGTGCAGATAATGAAAAGCCACTTCAGTGATTTTCTTCAGCAACTAATTTTAGAAAATAACTTCGCAAATAATACAAGCTTAAAATATTTTTCTTTCTTTACTTTTAGTGATTATTTTTATTTATTTTGCAAGTAGTTAAGAAGCTCGCTATAGTGCTATCTTTCAGAACCATTGCAGGAACTGTGTTACAACAAGGTAATGTTATGATCATGACTTTACTTTGCAGAGATGTATTAATTTTGGGATCAACTTCCTCGACTGTAATATATCTGAATTTGTGCTTTAATATTTAAGCGTGGTGTAACAAATCTTCAGTATTTACAATCATTAGCCAGTCATAAGTCTGTGAAAGGTGCAGATATAACGTGCAAAGACTTTAAGTGTACAAGTTTCATTTTAAAAGAAGGCTTCTTTGTTACGTAACGGATTTCTCTGTTTCTAGTCGAACTGCAGACCAACTAATACTAGAATCGGGATGCATGTTCGAACATCCAGCTGCAGCGAGATTCCGAGATCACATTATGAAAGGAGAATGGAAGGAGGTAACGAGATCTTCCAATGCTTGATTTGTGTCATTTAGACGAGTCCTTTTTATCCTCTTTTCTCGTTTACCTGCTTTTCATTTTGTCAGTTTAATTCAAAACTGCTTTTGAGTTTGTTCATAGTTTCCTTTATTTTCGGGGATTATGATTTTTAAAAGTTGAAATCTGATCTGAGTTGGAGATGTTTTGAGTGCTGTTGCTTTGCCCAGCGCACTGAGTAACTCGGTATAACCTGCGCTCTAGACCACAGCCTCGCAAACAAAGATGATAAGAACTTCATCCCTTGCATGATGTTTAAAAACATTTGCTAGGGAGGCCTAAATGAGGATAAACAAACAAAGCCTAGCTTCTCTATTTGACCTAGCAATGACTAACTAGGCCTAATTTGGTTTCACTTTAACAGCGCACTGAGTAACTTTTATAACCGGCGCGGGTAGACCGGAACTATTCGCCTCGGCAAATAATACCCATGCAAATACCTACAATTGTGATATGATGAATGATGATAGTATTAATATTTATTATTTAATAATTATTAGTTATTACCAAGTAGTACATGTACCATTACTTCAGTTTATTTCTTCTAGTCCACTTCTAGGGCTTGAACATTCTATCTTTTTAGTTCAATTAATTTTATTTCCATTTTTATTTGAGTTTTGTAACTTTTGTTTCGACTTGAAGCTTTCAATTTTTTTTATTGACATAAAGTCACAAAATACACTAATAGAGACTTACAGTCGCTGTCTCTATCATGTAAAAAACGGTACTCGGTTCGTACCCGGATCCGGCAAATAGTACATCCAAATACTCGGATTTGCTACCCGGTAGAAAATGTCTACCCGGTTGTTCCCTAGTTTCACTTTTACTGACTCTCATAGAAGCATTTTGTAACTGGCTGCATTATGACTGCCAGAGCTTTTCAATATGCGAATATACAATACAATGCAGTGTCACTCGAGGCATCAGTTGATGGCACTTGCAATCTAATTGAAATTTGTGGCACTTGCAGTCTAATTGAAATTTGTGGCACTTGCAATCTAATTGAAATTGGTGGCACTTGCAATCTAATTGAAATTGGTGGCACTTGCAGTCTAATTGAAATTGGTGGCACTTGCAATCTAACTGAAATTGGTGGCACTTGTAATCTAACTGAAATTGGTGGCACTTGCAATCTAATTGACATTGGTGGCACTTGCAATCTAAATGAAATTGGTGGCACAATCTAATTGACATTGGTGGCACTTGCAATCTAATTGAAACTGGGAGAGGTGAGTTTGACATGAGACTAGCAGTGTGTGGTCAAAAGGAGGAGAGGCATTGCAAAACTTTGTTAGCTTAGGTGAACTTAAACTTAGTATGTTTGTTGAATTATAGTCCGCCAATCTGTACAATGACTGTCCTTACTAGTTACTATCATCAACTGGTGAAGATTCCTAATGAATTGTTTTTGGAGATGATGAGTTTGTTAAAAATCATTTTAGAAGGTTCAGTGTACAACTTTGGTAGTTGAGAATTGGAGTTCATGAAGGTAGTTGTGTGTTTTGGTGGAGATGAAGGCTCTGAAGGTTAATGTCTTCGAGCTGTGTGGATTTGCCTTAGTTGTTGGTTAGTCTATGATTTCGTTTGTTTTAGGCGGAGGCGAATCTGATGGAGTTGGAACCACTTGTGGAATGTCCTCAAGGAACACTGGTAAGTGAGGGGTTCTTTGTGTTATCATAGGTCAAGAGTCAATTTCTGAAGGTCATGTTCATAGGTCAAAGGTTGATGTCTTTTACTGAGAGAATGAAAGACTTGTAAGTCAAAAATTAATGTCCTGAGGTCATGCTTGGAGGTAAAAGGCTGTGGACCACCTTCTTGGTCGTCAGAGGGGTGGTCGTCAGTCGGAGTCTCCTCCGCCATTCTCTGCAGAGGCATTCCTGGAGCGATTCTCTGCCAAGATTTCGTCTATTCGGAGTTCCACTGCTGACTCTTCTCCGCCTACGTTTTCTACCACGGAGCATCGGCTTCCTGTTCTCCAGGAGATTTCGAGTTTGGACCTCCGTCGACTCATCCTCTCCTCTGCCGCCAAGACGTGCGAGTTGGATCCTGCACCAACATTTCTTGTTCAGGAATTAATTGACGATCTCCTTCCCTTCCTCACCGTTCTGTGCAACTGTTCGATCCGTGAGGCATGCCTACCAGTCTCACAGAAACGTTCCGTTCTTCTACCAGTTCTGAAGCACGATGGTCTGGACCAGAGTGATCCAGCAAACTATCGCCCCATTGCGAATGTAACTTTTTTATCTAAAATACTGGAACGCATTGTTGCTAACCAGCTGATTACTTATCTAGATGTTAATGAATTGATTCCGTCGCAGCAGTCGGGTTTCCGTCGGAATCACTCCACGGAGACTCTCCTGCTTCGACTTTTGTCAGACTTCTATAGCGCAGTTGACTGTGGTCAGGTTACTCTCCTTGCTCTCTTTGATGTAAGCTCTGCTTTTGACTGTGTGGACCACTCCATTCTCTTGCAGCGCCTCTCTACTTCCTTTGGCTTGGTGGACCAGCCTCTAGAATGGCTTAGATCTTTTTAACTGACCGCTCAAATTGTGTAGTCCTTGGTTCGTCCAGGTCTCTTTGGGTCCCTGCCCCTTTGGGTGTGCCCCAGGGTTCTGTCCTGGGCCCGCTGCTTTATCTTCTTTATACTGCTGATGTCTGCTCCTTGTTGACATCTCAGGGGCTTCTACACCAACTATTTGCCGATGATGTGCAAGCCTACATCCACACCCATTCAGCCGATGCGGTGGCTACTGTGAGTCAGATGTGTCTGACTATGGATGTCCTCTCTTCTTGGATGGCCTCCAATCGGCTACTCTTAAATCCCTCTAAAACACAGCTCATTTGGCTGGGTAGCCGTAGACAACTTCAGGGTATCGACTTTCCTCAACTTACCCTGCTCTTTCCTCACATAACCTTTTCCCTCACAGTTCGTGATCTGGGACTTTCTCTTGACTCCGAGCTTACTTTATCTCAACATGTGAACTCAATTGCACGGAGTTGTTATTATCAGCTTCGTCAGCTTCGAGTGGTCTCTCGCTCTCTCTCTCATGATGCAGTTGTGGTCCTTGTTCATGCCTTTGTTACTAGTCGAATTGACCACTATTCCTCTCTACTTGCTGGCCTTCCCCTTGGTGTTTTGGGGCGACTAGATCGAGTTCTACGCTCGGCTGCTCGGCTTATTGGACGGCTTCCTAAGTACTCTCCTGTCTCTGCATACATGCGTGATGTGTTGCATTGGCTGCCTGTGTCTCAGCGTATCTCATATCGCATTGCTGCTCTTGTTTCTCGTTGTGTTCTTGGCTGCGCTCCATCTTACTTGCGTGATCTTTGCCGCCCAGTGTCTGATGTTCCAGCGCGTCGGGTGCTTCGCTCTGCGACGAGGGGTGAGTTCCTTGTTCCACGGACTCGCTTGGCTATTAGGCAGCGTCGTGCTTTCTCGGTTGTTGGCCCTTCCATTTGGAATGACCTACCACTTAAGCTCCGTTTTTTACTTGTAAGCCATCTGACAGGGTTCTACAAGTCCCTCAAGTCTTTTTTCTTTAGTCGTGGCTGGGCCGGGAGCGCTCCTGAGTAGTTTCTTGAAGGGGCGCTATATAAATGCTCTGAATGAATGAATGAATGAAAAGGTTAGTGTCTTCTGGTCATCTTCACAGGTCAGAGGTTGTCCTCGGGTCAGCTCGTAGGTTAGGCGAATATTCTTGTTATGTGTGATGAAGTCTGTGTTCATTGTTTTTTAGTTTTTATTTATTTTATTTTGTTTTTATTTAGCCTTAGCATCTGACAACAAGCATTGATCAGTGTTGTTGTATAAACCTTAAACTTTACCAGTTTGACTGATTTTATAACTCAGAATGTTTTGAAAGTTCTGGCATTGATTGATATATGACTTCAGAGTGAAGTTATGGTTTCAGACTGAAGTTAATTGCCTCCTCTTTCTGGTCTCAACCGGACTTTGAACTTTCTTTGACAACCCCTCTGACTTGACGCAGCACTTGTGAATCAGCTGGCAACCTAAACTTCGCTTTAGAAATTTGGAGTTCACAGTTTACGATTTACATAATTCCTTGTGATTAGTTGAACGTAAGGCTGCGTAGTGGCCGCGTTTTTCTTCCGTTCTCTATTTCTACGTGTGTGGGTTTGTGTCGTTTGATGTTCTACAGAAGATGCGGTTTTTGCTGCTGGAGCAGAAGTACCTGGAGCTGTTGGAGGATGGTCGGACGATGGACGCACTCAACTGCCTCCGAAGCGAACTCTCGCCACTCAAGTACAACACAGACCGAGTCCATGAACTCAGCTTGTTAGTTCTTGCCTCTTTCATTCATTCATTCATTCGTTCATTCAGAGCATTTATATAGCGCCTGTGCAAGATAAGTAAGTAAGCCATTTATTGACAAGAGCATCATCACCATAAGATCACACTCATTTAATCAATCAATATTCGTTTATTTCCAATCACAGAATGTCAAAGATGCATTTCTGCTTACAAGTTAATATAGTAATTTTGGTTACTTTATGAGTACAATTTGTTATGGTTGATTAAAAGAAAGTGTAGGCCATGTTAGAGGTTAGTTAGGATAGATAACAGTCAAAACAATAAAAGCAGTCAGCACAAACTCAAAATGATGTAAAAGTCTAAAGGTCAATCCAAATATCCAAGTTGTGTGTCAATTGTGGTATTTTCCTTGGAACTGTCTCTTTGTGTGGTATGGCGTTTGGGGTTTGCTATGTGGATTGTAATAACTTTTACATAGCTTGTGTGAATTTTGTGTTTCAATACTTGAGATGGTGCTATATAAATTCCTTGTTACGTTACATTGCCTGACTCTTGTTGGTGTGTGTGTGATTCAGCCTGGTGGTTTACAACAACGCGTCCGAACTGCGTAAGAAGGCCGAGTGGGAGGGAAAGGGACCAGTCACTCGGTCGAAGCTCGTCGAGAAGCTACAAGGTAGGACAGCGTCGTCTTCAAAGCTGGTGCTACATAAATTGCCTGTATTGGTCGCTGCAAGTCGCTCATTTCTATAGGACTTTTACTATGTTTTCACTAGAAATGATGTCTTATGCAGTGGGATTACACTGCTATAGAGAAACAATTAAGTAGGTAAGTAGCTCAGTGGTGATGTTTGTTTATTGCCATGTCTGTACACCAAAATGTGGATAGCAATATTATTGGTCAATTAAAGTATACTTATCTTACAATTATATAATTGGTCGAATGATAATCCAGTACACCACTTTATGTAATCAATCCATGCCATTTTAGGACTCCCTTGAGCTCTTGAACTAGGGGCACTGTTCCTGGATCAAGAGCTCAAGGAAGGCCTACTATGGCATGGATTGAGACAGTCTTATACTCTCAAATTCCACTTATCATCCGAAATCCAATATATCATCACAATGAAAGTTTTCCTTTTCATGCCATCTGCCTGAGTGGATTGTGCAGTTATGGGCCTGTGAATGCAGATATTGGTACAATTATGGTACTACAACCAGTTGTGTAGTGCTATAAAATCACGATGTATTATGATCTGTTGGTTTGCAGAACATCTTCCTGCATCGGTGGTCCTGCCTCCGCAGCGACTGGTTACTCTGCTGACGCAGGCCGTGGAACATCAAAAGGACCGGTGTCTTTACCACAACACGAAGGACGACAACGGCCTCAACTCCTTTTGTCTTCTCATGGATCATGTCTGCAACCGGTCAGTCTCTGTTGTCCTCGATCATTTGGTATGAGAAGAGGATCATGTTGTCCTCGATCAGTTGGTATGAGATGACGATCATGGACAAGAGAAAGGATGATTGAAGGAGGAGGAGTAGGAAGAGGTTTTCTAAAAGGGTTTGGAGATCGGTTTTCTTGACAAAATTTAAGTAGGGGTTTTGGCAGAGAAACTAAAAAGATTGATTAACAGGTGATCCTAATGACTGAGCGAGTGGTTAGATGTCATTCAGAGCAACCAAATGCTGATTATAACAGGTTTAAGTGACAGATGAATAGGGCTAGACTACAGATGAATAGATTTAAACTACAATGAAGTGACAGATGAATAGGTTTGAGTGATTGATGAATAAGTTTAAACTACAGATGAATAGGCTTAAGTAACAGATGAATACCTATTCAAGTTACAGGTGAATATGTTTAAGTAACTGATGAATGGGTTTAAGTAACAGACAGAAGAGGAGAAGGACAGACTATAAGTTGTAAGTTGGCAGTTTGTTTATTTCTGTGGTTTCCATTGATTTTCTCTTCAGCAATGCTATTGTTTAAATATCTAGTGAGTTTGTACGGCTGTTCTGTTAATCGATCTTTCTCCCTCGTCATCACCTTCTCCTATACTGCTGCTGTTTGTTTTTTCAGGGACAGTTTTCCATGTGTGACACGACAGACGCTGACTCAGCATTCGGACGAAGTCTGGTTCTGCCGGTTCTCACCAGATGGCACAAAGCTAGCGACCGGATCCAAGGACAACACGCTGATCATCTGGGATGTCGATCCGGTCAGTAGCGACAACTGATTCTCTCTTTTCACTTGCTTTACCATTTGGCATGTGATCTGTGGAATTTCAACCTGGATTCTCAATTGGATTGTGATCTTTGATTGCAATTTTGCTTGAAGCAACCATCAACTGATGTCTTGGGCATTATGATAACGGTGCTATAGAAGTCATTAGATTAGATTAGATTAGATTAGATAAGTTATCTAGACTGCTGTCTTGCTGTTATGCCAGCAACTTTGTTGTGTAACCATCTGTGTTGTGTCTTGATGTGCTAACGGAAAGCACTGTGACATAAAAATCTGACAGTAGACAGTACTTGTAGTAATATAGTAGTCCTACTATTAAAGATGATATTAAACTATTTTAATAAATAATAATTTTTGTATATTTTATAAAAGTAATGATGATGTCATGAAAAGTAGGTCCATGTTATTATTATTTTTATTATTATTATTTTATATTATTAGTATTCTATTAGTATTATTATCACGATATTGCATCTCACACGTGCAGGGTCAGTTAACCTGAAACTCAGGTGCTGAGCAATTGTGAGTGAAGGATTTGCTCTGGGTCCCTACACAGTAACTGTTTCAATGGAGGTGGCTTGAACCCCTACTCTCTCCATTAAAAGGCGAGCGCTGTAACCAATCGGCCACTGTGCCCCATTAACAGACAAAGATAGTCTTGGGAGTGATAAAGTTAAAAAGACTTGATTCGAAGTAGGCACACTGATGTAACGTTTTTTCAATGAATGTTCCTAGGACACTTTTGAGGTTCATCTGAGAAACACGTTCGAGGATCACATGTCCGGCGTATCGTACGTCGCCTGGAGTCCAGACAGTAACTTCATCATCGCCTGTGGAACGGAGGATTCGTCCGAAGTCTGGATCTGGAACGTTGAGGTGGAAACACTTTTATGATAAGCATTTATTTTCTAGTGATGAGTGTTTCTTTTCTCCTGATAAACATTTATTTCTTCTTATAAGGATTTCTTTTATTCTGACAAGGATTTCTTTTCTGACGAACATTGCCATTGTCGTTGTACAGCTGAAGACGCTGGCGATGAAGCTGAGCAACACTCCTGAAGACAGTCTGATAACGGCCGCATGGCATGCCAACAGTCAACGCTTTGTGACAGCCGGTACCAGGGGACATTTCTACCAATGTGTCAGTAGTACATTCTGTCATCATAATCATCTCTTCCCCCAAAATTATTTCCTGGCTAAGCCTTTGCTATATGATGTCAAAGTCAGTAAGAACAAATAGTTACAATGGTATGCAGACACTTCCCAGATAGCTACAAGAGCCACTATGGCCAAAGTCGCAACAACTGATACAGACTTTTTGCGTATGAAGCGCACCTGGATTCATTCGTGCATTTCTACCTACTGTCCGTGGACTTTGTTGGTTCCGTTTTCTCTCAGGCAATGTATGAAATATATTCTAATGTACTTTACATTACCGGATGTCTGTTACCTGTTGTCTAGGATTTGTACGGGTCCGTAGTGTCGCAGTGGGAAGGCGTTCGTGTCCAGTGTGTCCAATGCTTAAACGACAATAAGACCGTTCTTGCTGCCGACACGCAGTTCCGAATACGTGGTTACACCAACGAAGACAAAAACGGTTTTAACATGTGAGCACTTGCCTTTGTGTGTTGGTTGTAATGTAATCCTAATGGCTCCTATAATGTAATGTAATCTAATCCTAACAGTTACTGTGTAGGGACCTTGAGCAAGTCCTCCACTCACAATTGCTCTGTGCCATCGATGTTCTATCGTATGGTCGTGTGCACTTCTGAACTTTGGAAGGAGGGCAAATTCAAAGTACAGATGAGTGGAGAAGGCTTGGTGCATGTTATTGTTTGTTGAGAAGCCCAAAGGCTTAATTCTGAGATGTACTTAAATTCAATTTAAGAATTTAACCAAACTTGGTAATGTTAGTGAGTAAAATTAGCAAGAAAGATTAAGGAGAGAAAGAAGATGAGGAGTTGGTCAGAAACAGGCAGTGGAGATTTGTTAACTGAAATCTTGTGTTTAGTAGTAGTAATAGTTTTGACCTGATGACGAGTGCCTGGGTGTGTGTGGCTTAATTGTTAACGATGTTGACAATAAAACGTTGCTGACGACAAGCTGTATTGTTTGTTTGTTTTGAAGTCTTAAGGAGGAACATCCTATTATGTCTTTCACGTTAAACGACACAGGTCGCCTGGCGCTCCTAAATGTTGCGACACAGGTGAGATCATTTTCTCCTCCAACGACATCTCAGGTATGGATGCTGTCTTAACTTTTGCTGGAGGTCGATCGATTTCTATGCAAAAACATACTAAAGGTGCTAGCTATAAATGCGAGAGCTTTCTATTTGCTGGTGAAGGCTAAACTTAAATTATACTGGTCTGTTTGGTAACATCATCGCATTGCTCGGTCTATAATCCGATGATTGTGAGTTTCTGCCTGATGAGTGGACGCTGTATAATGTAGGGTTGTCTTGCATCTCAGATGCAGATCTATGGAGTCTGTGCATGTACTAGAAGAATAAGAGCAGTCCCTTAAGCTAGCCCTGAGGCAGCCATGCATATGAAATATTAGTGACTTCATTTTCTTAGCCTCGGCATATGACGGCGGGTGGCCAGTCCTCTCCCTTGCCGTCTCATCTTCCCACCAACCTTGTACAATCAGTGTACTCATTATAAATGAGTTAGCTAGGGGCACAGGTGGAGCAGAAATTGTGAACCAAATTTCTGCCCTGGTGGGATTTGAACCCCCAACTTCTTGACTGACAGTCCAGCATGCTAACCACTACACTATCGAGCACCGACAGAATTAACAGTTGGATAAATCAGTCTGAGATCTAAAGAGTAAAGACTCTTTCTTTGTGGCATTGTCCGGTTCTACGTTTGCTTAAAATTGTCTTCGTTCTGTTGTAGGGCGTCCATTTGTGGGATCTTAAAGACAGGTGCTTAGTTCGAAAATTCCAAGGAGTCACACAGGGCTACTACACGATACACTCGTGCTTTGGTGGACTCAACCAGGACTTTGTAGCCAGCGGCAGTGAAGGTCAGTGAGGGCCACTTTTCAGCTGTTCTCTGTCTCCAGCCTGTATTCAATGGTCCAACACTGTCACACTGGTTCTCTGTAATTCTCAGATGCTGAATAAGATGGTAATTCTGTGTGTTCTGGATTGTAATTGTTATCATATGGGGCAGGGAGATGGTTGAATGGTTACACGCTGGCACAGAGATCAGAAGGGCACGGGTTTGATACCTGCTAGCCCCATAACGTTGACTCAGCCTTCCAATCCCTAGGGGCAACTTAAAATGAGCAGTGAAACAGATTTGCACCTTGCAGGGTGCCATACAGTTTAGTTCGACTCCTGTTATACTTGTTATCATCTGTTACTACTATATCGTGACTTGTAATCTTGCTGCATACTTGTCAGTTTGAATCAATAAACGAATATTATTATTATTATTAGATTTTTATGTAGTGCGGTTTAAAGACACTCTGATAATACTAAACCTTTAGATGGGCACAGTAGTTTTCAAAGACTTGCGGAGTAGAAATAAAGATGAAAGAGCGTAGGTCATTGGTTGCTAGGCAACTTATTCCAGAGGTGGCATTTTTGGTTCCAAAGCACTTTCTTAAACGGTATAGGCTTCCTTGAATTTTCTAGCAAACCCGGACGTCCATATCTGTTTGTTCTGTCGTGCAGATCACAAGGTCCACATCTGGCACGTGCAACAGGAAAAGCCAATCCTCGTTCTCGAAGGCCACACGCGTACCGTCAACTGCGTGCACTGGAACCCCGTCTTACCAGGAATGCTGGCCAGCGTCTCTGACGACTTCACTGTCAGGATCTGGGGACCAGAACAGCCGGGAAAAACCAGCTCAGGTAGGATCTTTTATGCTGTAGCTTTAGGACTAACTGTTACCAAATAGGCAAATAGCCAGGGCTAGCCAAATAGGAGTAACTGTGACTTGCTTTAAGTAGCCAACTATGAAAGTAACTGACGTTCATTAGAGTGTGACCTAGTTTTGGTTTGACCTAGTTTTGGTTTGACCTACTTTCGTTTTGACCTAGTTTTGCTCTGACCTAATTTTTTAGTCAACTTGTTGAATTTTTGCATATTTTTCTCTATTGTTGTGTATTTTGCGACTTTTTGTATGTTTCAGTGGACAATGGAAGTCCCGTGGGATCTGGGTCAAGCACTCCGGTCTCCGAACTGTCCTGAGAAGTTCCCACCGGGTTTACGATGATGACAGCGTTATATCTGAGACAATTTTGCTTGTTCTGTGGCAAGAGAGGAAGAAACCGTAGCGACTTTTACCATTCTCATTTAGCGACGTCCTCTTCTGACGACCGAAGACAAACACTGACTCTGGATTGCCAACAAACATGTAGAACCCCATGCTATTCTGACCCTTTGGACAAAATATTTACCCATCCGAAGAATTTGAGCTGACTGAGAAGAGATGGGGTTACGATTATTCAGCTTCTTCCATTGTCCCCCACCCCCACATAAAGGCCGTCCTGGTCTTTGAACAATCGATAACCATACTACACTCATATTGCCATGTGTTTAAGATTTCAAGAAATTCTATGTAAGTTGAAAACATGTTAGAGTGAGTGTGGTGCTGAAGTAGTGTGCTGTCTGGTTACAACCATGTGTGGTTTCACCGCTCTTACAGTAATTTAGAGACAAAGTCTGCTTTATCTGGTTGAACCAAGTAATGGCATCTTGAGTTTTTTTAGTGGGAAAATGGCATTTGACAATCGTTAGGCATTTCTGCCACCTGTTGCAAGTTGAAATAGACAGTTGCTTCATTTTGGGTTTGATTGAAATTCTGGTATATTTGTTGAAGTTGACCATTTGTTTTGGGGTTTTGGCAGACCACAAGGAAAGGGTGACTGGGTTAACTGTAGACATGCTTGCAGCTGCAGATGAATTTCTTTTACCGTACTTTACATATTGGCTTGAATTAGAAATGCCTTTGGCGCTGGTGTTGCTGTTATTATTGTTGATACGCAACCTTTAACGTTCCATCAGTATTAAGATACACTTGGTTTAATTAAAATACATGCAGTTCGATTCACTAAGGGAAGCTCCAGTCAAAATCTACAAATCTAGGATAAAATTGATTGGCAACAATGGTTGATGGCTGATCCCACTGACTGGTTTAATGGACTTCACTTGCTTCAGCTTTATATTCTGTTCAATTGTTTCACTTCCTGTGCCAAACGAACTCCACCTTTAAAGGTCAAAATAATTTAAGATGTCGTCTTATCTTTAAATGCGATCTGGACATACTTCTCTGGGTATTCGTCTCTGGGTAGTCTTCTCTGAGGTATTCTTCTCTGGGGTATTCGTATTCTTCTCTGGGGGGTATTCTTCTCTAGGGTATTCTTCTCTGGGGTATTCTTCTCTAGGTATTCTTCTCTGGGTATTCTTCTCTAAGGGATTTCGCTCGGTTTCTCTGCAGCCGACAGAGGAGGACGTCTTATGGAGAATGATTTCTGAATTTCTGATACCTCGATGCTATGCTTTGTAATCTGTTCACTTGTCACTGCAACAGAGAATGACTCGCGCATTGTCGTCAGCAACAGCATGCTTACTGCACGACATCCTGTCTTCCATCTTGCCGTCTGAAACCCTTCCGCTGGAAGCTGTTCTGTCCAGTTGGCCTCGATGTGCTGTCACTCTGTTACTCTGTTCCAGCCGTGTTGTAATTGTTTGTAGCGCCACTGCGCCAGTGCCTCGTTCTCTGACGCAAGCGACAATTTGGTGCAATGCCGTCTAGTGCCATCTGGTGTGCTTGCACCATTTGGTGCCTTAGTGCTGAGTGGCACCGAATTCTTCGTTTTTTTCCGAACCGAGCTTGTTTGGATTTGATTTTATTTGCTGCAGTTTTGACGCCAAAAACTGTATTGTAAAACTTGTGTAATATAGCGTAATGTTGTATTTATTTGGCTACAACGACGAAGTCTGGTTCCATTGCCTAGTGTCAGTTTGGTTTCATTGTGTTGCATCTTTCTTGCGTTGTATGCCGTTGCCGGTTGTTCGGCGTCTGCCCTTTATTGTTTGCAAGAAATTCACTACTTTTTATGAAGTTGGTTTTATTGTAAAGTTTTCTCTGTGAGTTGTTTGGCACACGTGCTTTTAGGGTCACTGTGCGGGTTTAGATCTGTGTAACCGGTTTAACAGATCTTTGACCGGGATTAACGGGTCTTTGTGACTGACTTAACGGGTTTTCTGTGACTGGTTTAGAATTTTTGTGACTGGCTTAAAAAGTTCAGTTGACTAGTTCGGTGTTTCCCAACCCAGGTACCGTGACACCCAAGGGTGCTGTGAACCTGCTTTAGGAATGCCATGTCTGGATAGCAGAATGGGTAAAAATTGTGAACAACTACTTATAATCAGTACTGACACATGCCTATGACTATTTTTGTAAGTAAGTAAGCAAGTAAACTTGAATTGATGTAGAATTAGTCGTAACACTGCGGTTGAACACATGGAACATTGCTCATCGAGATAAACTATCTGAAAGAAAACATGAAATTTAAGGCCAAGTGCCATTGACCTGTTATGAATGACTTTTGATAAGTGTCTTGCTGTGAAAAGGGTTGGGAACCACTGGACTAGTTTAGCAGGTTTCTGTGACTGGTTTGACTGTTCTTTGTGACTGGTTTTACCGGACTGCATGCTTGACGTAGGCATTTACGTGCTTCTTGCTTTCTTCAGCTGTTTTTCTGTGTTGCCGAGATGTTTTGCGTTTTTATTATAAACTTGCTGTGATGTGATGCAGAGCTCGTGCGGGAAGGGTGTCGTCATATATAGATGACTTTGTTCTAATGAAGACAGTGGAACTTGGGAGCAGTGTAATAGAATCTGTCGTAATGGTGCTTGTGAAGTTACGACATATGATGTGTACATTAGTCTGTATTGGGTTTCATCCTATACTGCAATACGTAGAATGCTTCCTTAACCTTTTCAATCTGAGAAACCGATATATCGGTTTCGTTAACCCAGGACGCCTGGGAGCGCCGGGTTGAAAGGGTTCAACCACCATTATCCGCTGATTCGTTTTAAGATAAATCCTGCTATTGGCTTAATGCCTCATTGGAATGGCACACCTTGGAGGCTCGGTTGGTTAGGTAAAAGATTATATACACGAGAAATGCTGGAAAACACTTGGACAGCCCCATGGTGCATTTTGCGGTTGGACCCTCACACGCCATTTTCTGCATAGCCAAATGAGTAGAAGTCATTTCAAGAAACAGCCCCATTATGTTTACACATGTATGTAGCTTTACATATTTGCAACTGAATACGCGAACAAGGAAATGCTGGCACGCTCCTATGTAGATTTGTTGAATTATTTTAAAATGGTTTCCTTGTTTCTGTAATGGAGATAAAATCTGGTTTCTGTTAAAATGCAATCTTTGATGGTCCTGCACAAAATGAAATCTGTATCATTTCTTTGATGAATAAAAAATTACTCGAGTTAATATCAGAAAATTAGAGATCTGTATTATTTCTTTGATGAATAAAAATTACTCGAGTTAATGCCAGAAAATAAGAGATCTGTATTATATCTTTGATGAATAAAAATTACTTGAGTTAATATAATAAAATAAGAGATCTGTATTATTTATTATTTAGTTAATGCCAGAATGTAAGAGTACATGGTCTCAGTGGAAGCCCCTTTTCACACCGTCTCCTAGCCTCATTTTGTGGATTTGAGGTCAGGATTATTGGTTAGGACATGATTTATCACATATGTTGGAAACACTATGCATTTATGGCACTGAGTTTTAGGTATGTATGGGCAGTAAAAACCAAATGGATTAACAAAGACATGATTTCGAACATTCCAAATTCAGTCAATCTTGAAGATGCGAAAAATTTCACAACCACTCGAACAATAGATCCGACGTTTTTCGGCTGAGTTCGTTTCATAGCGTTTGGAAGAACAGTTCGCTTTGCTCTGGAAGATTCGAATCCTAGCACCAGACGGGTAGAAAGCAAAGCGACTACCTTGCTTAATCTGAAAGACGATCGAGAGTTCATTTTTCTGCCGCTGCTGCTTTGACTACTCCCTTTGTCATAACAGGTGGTCGATACTGGCGCCAGAACATCGAAGATCCTCTCTTCAGTTCGTTCTACAGTCAAAAACCAATCCAAGTAAAATTATCAGGAGAGCTATATGGTGCCTGTTCAAGGTAGCAATACTTGTATCATGTACATGAATCTGGCATTTATATAGCACCCTTCACAAACTTACACGCTGACTGGTATGAAATTAGGTGTTTTTACAAGAATGACACGTACCTATGGCCATTGGCAATTCATAAACAAGAACACAAAGAGCTTTTGGCAAGTGCATATGTTACAGTCATGCAAGGCATGGCTAAACGTTGTGAGTGAAATGAATTAATGGCTGCATGATGGGACTTACCGCTGCGGCCAAGCTGGAACAGCAGGCCATCCAACTGCTGTAGTTCGTAGCTCTGCCAATCGCCAGTCCACTAAAACACAAACGAAAAGCCAATTATACAACCGTCAACACTACGCAAACAACGACATCTCGATTAAAACACAAGAAATGGTGAACTATAAACTGCTATCAGACTCTTGGAACACAAATTTACATTTTAACAATAAGCGTATACTAAAAGTTACTGGGAAACCAGGACATCTCATCATTAAAGCGTTAAACAGCCACAGATGGATCCTTTTTTTCAGACGAGTGATTCCCCAACAAGATCAGCTCATTACAGAAAATGGGAACCATACATAGTCGGAAAAGTGTTGGCATCGACTATTACTCACTTACGACAAAAAAGGACTATTGGACTAGGATCTACCAGCAATGTGCATGCTATATCACGACAAATCAACTATTGCAATACTCCCTGTGATACTGACAAAAGTAAAGGTGATAGCAAGCAATGGCTGTATTGTGACACTCGTGCACAACATTAAATATTAGATAAAAATATAACATTAAATACGAAAGACCATAAAATATTATTAAATATATTAGAAATACAACATTAAAATACTAGATGGAATGCTGAGATGTCGTACCTGCAGCCGCTGACAGCCATTACGTTTGCAACAACCGTAAACGGATAGGTCATCTGTGTCACAAGCAACTGAAACAAAAAACCATCGCATCTTAACTAAAGGAGAAAGACGGACATAGATGGAAAGGGGTTAGGTTAGGACCCCAACAGGGGAACAATCCACTTCACTCAAACGGCAGAGAAGATATTCAACTCTTCAAACAGTCTAGACCAGCATTTTCCAAAGTGTTCTGCGGAACCCTAGGGGTCCGTGAGAGGAAGACAAGGATTCCGTGAGGAAATTGGATAAGCGTTGTTTGGATGTGTTGTTACATTAGAAATCAAGACTCCCAGGAGAAGTCAAAGGTTCCATAGGAAATTAATATTCTCGTGCTAATGAATATTCAAAGGAAATGTAATGCAAATATTCAAAGGAACAGTTTGTGCTGATGAAATTCAAAGCAACGTTCGTGCTAATGAATATTCAAATGCAAATGTTTTGAGTATCGCTTTCATTTATCTGTGTTCAGATTCTTCAACGCAATTCCTATATACACATCCCGAGACATTGTGAGGCCAGATTCCTCTTTCATATTCTCTATAAGCCACCATATTCTGTTGGGTTCATTGCTCTACATAAAAACCGGCGCTACAGAAGTCAATATACAAGGCTTTCCATTTCCTGCCAAACAGGCAACAGTTTCGTTACAAAGTTCAGACAGAAAAGCTAGCAGGTAATTGTTTCAGATACATACGCTTGCAACCGTCCCAGAATAGCCTCTCATCTCCTGAAAGATATAAACAGTAGATAAATCATCAAGACGGGGTTAAAATGAGCTACACAAAAGAAAGCAAGCCAAGTCCTATCTACGTTACCGGGTACACTACATCACCAGAAGATCAATTAACTGCACAAATCAAACACATCTCATTACCTGAGAACATAGTTTCATTTGTGGCAAATATTTCTCTGCCAAACAGTAACAACTAACAACTAAAATAAATAACAAGTTAACAACAAACTAATAAGTTAAAGACAAGTTACGGTAACAACAAATTAGCAACAGGGCCTGACTTGGTATGGCACGTGTCCTAATTTTAAGAAAGCCAATTTACTCCAGACGTTCGAAGCAAAATTGAAAAGAAATATTTTACATGAAATCAATCAAAGAAGCTCAGCTCAAAAATCAGTGACCAACTATAAGGTCAAAGGTGACATTAGGTCAACGGTGACGTTAGGTCAAAGGCAACGCTAGGTCAATGGTGACATTAGGTCAACGGTGACATAGGTCAAAGGTGACACTGAAGGAGTCAAGAGGACTCGTTCTTCTAATGTGTTTCTGAAGCTGAGCGATCATACAGACCTTGTCTTGAGTGGGTCTTGTGTCGAAAATCCAGTTGTTAATGATATACGTCAACATATTCGTCAGACAGATTGTCACAACCTCACCAAGCAGACGGGGAACAAGTCCACTGTTAAAAACAAACAGAATGAAAAGCAAACTCTAGCATGGGAAAAGCTCATTGTATTGCATTGTAAATTTGTATATTGAATAGAAAATTTGCTGTCATAATGCCGCAATTAACAATGGAGCAAGATTTTAACTGTTATGGGAATAGCGGCTGTTCAGAACAACTACGTGTTGCCCACTAAAGACGATAGGCATTTCATTTCACGTGTCCTATATAGAAATTCATCTTTAACGCAATCTAAGTTACTGACATTTTACTGTCTAACTAAATACAGTTATTTGTCCATTTTATTTTGTTTCTGACGCTCTATCCAATGACATTGCCTGGACTGGTTTGGTGATAGCTCTCAGACTCTTTATATATGCAATGTAACTGATAGCGGTGTGTCTATCTGATTTTGGACCAATAAACGAATATAATAACAACAGTTTCTCTTGTGGCTAAATGGATTCAACTAATGCAGGCAAAAACACCAATTAACAAATAACAAGCACCTGTTTAGATATGTTATGTTAGATATGTTAAAAGGTGCTACATAAAAAGCCAGAAACACACTCACTCACACAGACACACACACATGTGCTTAGAAAAGAAACCACAGAAAAAGATTATAAATATCTAACAACTCACGCAAAAAATCCCTTTAACCCTTCGTTGGTCCAGATGTCGGAAAAGGACGATATAAGCGAACTACAAACATCGGAAAAATTTTACATGTAAAAATACTGTGGACAGAACTTCACTGATTAAGCCATGTTAATGGAACTTAATTTCTAAGACTGACAGTCTAAAACAAAAATTTTTATGTAAAGCATAAAGACTGACTGAATGTTTCCTTGCAACATAAAAAGTTTAACTTCTGGTCAACCTGATGTCTGACTGAATGTCTTCCATGCAACTCTAAAAAGTTTAACTGACCTGGTCAACCTAGAAACAGAAATTACTGTTTTATTTTCAATTAGCGTACACATTATTCTTTGGGACTTCAAACAATTCAGGTAGAATTAAGCGAAAATGAATGGTAAAGTTGGTCATTAATTATAAATTATTTCTCCATGAAATAGGTAATTACTCAGAAACAGGTCATTATTTAATTTCAAAGGTCATACAATTATCAGGTCATAATTATAAATCATCATCTAAATAGGTAATCTTCAGACGTTATTTAAATTCAGGTAGAAATAACTGAAGCAACGGATGGTAAAGAGGTCATTTAATTTTAAATCGGTCACTAAATTCGAAATAGGTCATTTAATTTGAAAGAGTTCAGTTAATTTGAAAGAGGTCACTTAATTTGAAATTTCTAGGTCATTTCATTTGAAAGAGGTCATTTGATTTATAACGCAAATCAGTCATTTAGGATGACTCACCTGTACTGCTCTTCTCTTCCGACAAACTGCGACACGGATCGAATGAATATCACTAGGAACAAGTACACAAGTACACATAATATGTATCATCCACACATAAACACAGACATTACATTGTATACAAATGTCACATTGTATTCCCTGTTGCCTGACCTTCTTTCTGTACTGCATTCTGCCTATTGAGACAAAGTCTGATATGACTAAAATATTGAGAATGTTTTATGACATAAGTGAAATTCTGTACTCGAGCAAAGGCGAGATTCGGTTTTACAATTGGTAGGTACCAAATTTCACATCATTTCCCCTTCACAAATGTCAAATAACTATAATGGCACCATATATGTGCCATGCCGAGTCTCTGAACATCCATGACACCTGTCAACTGTTTACGGGAACCCGCTGGTTGGTTCCACGTGTGTGTGTGGGCCTGCCAATGATGACTCTTTTCTAGTTTACTGTGTATTGTTTTGCTACCTGATGTAACAGTCTGGTTGTAATTGACATTTAACATAACATAGGCCAGCGCAGAGCAAGCGCCTTTGTGAGACACTTAAAAGTGTGCTACATTAATGTCCTAATACATACATACAATAATAACAATAATCATAATTACAGTGAAGATGACAATGATGATCATTATAATTATGACAATTATGCTCTATAATTGTTTCGAATTCTGAGGGTTCAAATGAAGGCCTTCCTCCATGAAAATAACAATGGGCATTGTTTCTTCTGTTATGAAAAATGTCGGTATGGTACCATCCAGCCCAAAACGTACCCTGAAAATTATGCCTATGGTCTATTGCCTACCATGAAACGGCTGACTGATGATGATACCGACAGAGTGCGATAGCGCCTCGTTCATTGTCTACAACCAGCATACGTACATTTTCTAGCGCCTCTCTAAGAATTGTAATTTATAACATCCATCGCACCGGTGTCTAATGCACAAGGCATCAACCGATGGCACAGAAAGGTCCAACCTGTCACCATGTCAATATCCAGAAGATCAGTCCATAAGACAGAGACAGCTTATGAGGAGAGAGGATAGCTTATGAGGAGAGAGGATAGCTTATGAGGAGAGAGGATAGCTTATGAGGAGAGAGGATAGCTTATGAGGAGAGAGGATAGCTTATAAGGAGAGAGGATAGCTTATGAGGAGAGAGGATAGCTTATGAGGAGAGAGGATAGCTTATGAGGAGAGAGGATAGCTTATGAGGAGAGAGGATAGCTTATGAGGAGAGAGGATAGCTTATGAGGAGAGAGGATAGCTTATGAGGAGAGAGGATAGCTTATGAGGAGAGAGGATAGCTTATGAGGAGAGAGGATAGCTTATGGAGAATAGCTTTTGGAGAACTGGGCAAAAAGCCAGTAACTTCTGTATAGTCAATAGCACATCAACGTCACGAAACAGTTGCAATGTTTGAGGTAGTCATCTTAAGGTCAATGGTAACATTAGGTCAAAGGTGACTTTAGGTCAAAGGTTATTTAATTGTTGCCTTTTAGTTTGTCAATCAATCATTCAATTCAATCAAGGCATCACAGATGATTCAAAAAATATCGTTAGAACACTTTAAAATCAACTGTAATTTCTGAATAGTGAAATTTCTACTTTTGCATCTGTGAGTTGACGAATTCAAAAACCATGGATATTCAAGTGCCAACTAAAATAATCGGATACAATAACTTCTACAATGCCATCAAATGACGTCCTGGGCAATATGAGAAACAATGTGGAGTGACTCACAGAAACAATGTGGAGTGACTCAAAGAAATACAAGTGGAGCTTACGTCTCTGAACAGTTTCCCAACGCTGTCTTTGCATTCCGTTTTCTCTGGTATGCTTACAGTGGAAGGATTTTCCTCCTCAACATCCTCTAAAGCAGGGGTCAGAGGTTCCGTCAGAGCCTAGAAACATAAACATCACTGTAAAACATTTACACTCAGAGCATATGCCAAAAACTAACCTTGTCTCATTTAGGCAATAAATTTTAACATATCATCATTATCAGCAGGGAGATGGTATTGTATTGTATTTTCGTTTATTGATCTACTCTAGCTGTCATAACGCAGCTAGTTAATAGATATATCTCTGACCCAGAGATATGGTTGAATGGGTAACCTGCTGGCACGAAGATCATAAGGATGTGGGTTCGATACCTGCTAGCCCCATAAGGTTGACTCAGCCTTCCACTCCTTAGAAAAATTAGTTCTGACTCCATCAACATCAGAACAGTGAATATCATTATTGTTATTTTCAGATAAGAGAAATTACCAGACAAATCATCAAACTAAACTGTCATCATTACAAATATTGTTAGTGATCATCACAAACATTAACCCTTGACTCCAGAAGTTGACCTCCAGCAAATAACCCCCTGACCCCAGAGATTAAAGCTTGACCCAGAGATAAATCTATAACCTAGAGATTAATCCTTGGCCCCAAAGATTAACCCTTGATCCTAGAGATTAAGCACTCTTAACAGTAGGAGTGATCAAAGATGATATACCGCAAAGACTCTGCCTGTGGCGTAGTTATTGATGAAGGTCGACACAAGACGAAAGTAAAGTCCTCGGTAGAGACCCAGAAATCCGTCTTTCTCTTTAATATGACCAACTGCACCAGAAAAAACAGATTCTTTCACTCACGCTGTCCATTTCTCAGATGTATACAGCGACACACTTGCTCTGTATTTACTTATTCTAATTTCTAACTTTCCCTCTATAAATCATGAACGAATGAACAATATGAGATTTACATTCCAGGCATCAATACTTGAATCAGTGACTAAAGGGAGGGGAGACAATGGATAGCCGAGGGAGGAAGCTGAGTGCCTGATGGATTCACGGAATAAAGATTCTTAGTTGCCACTTGAAGGATGAGATTGTAAGACTAATAATAGTAACAAATACATACATATAAGACAACTGACCATTTGTATAGCTCCGTTTGTACAGTGTCTCTATGTACCTGGATATTCACGAAATGCCTCTTAAGAATTTTTTACAAAAAGCACTAAAACTAAAGAACTTTTTAACAAAACCACTAAAACCTGGCTATCTAAACCAAACAAACCATAAGTATCTTTAAGAAATGTTTTGACTTCGAAGACAAATGACTAATTTTCTGTTAGCAGGTTTAAAACACAGAGGCACAGGTCTTGCAATTAAAACAGGTGAAGCCATTCTCCATAGAGAATACGTAAAACTTAAAAACGAAATCTAAACATATAAAATCTTTCATGACAAATCTTCCTCAAAAATAAACTGTCATAAGTTAAGGCGAATTTTTAAAAATCTTATCATGCATACACTTCTTTCGTTTTTAAAGATCTGTATGTCACATTTCCTTACCATATTTGAAGATGTTCGGATACATAAGAACCTGGTTTCCAAAGAGATTTTTTGACAGCTTTGCAGGAACAGGTTCATGGCCGAGCTGTAATAGCAGCAGAAGCACGTCATTTGCCGCTAAACAGGACGTTACGCAAAGCCAGCTTTGGCTAAGTAATCTTAATTAATCTTAACCTGGCGGCTGACTATCCGCGCCTCAGATTTACATTTTGGTGTGACCTTGCACGCGTTACAAATTTATTTAATAATAAGTAAACAAACTTCTATTTTCTTAGGGTCAGACCAAATAACTTTAACCTTCCTGACAAAAACTCACAAAATTTTATATCTCGTATGTTATTCCTGAACTCTTACTAAGCTATTACTCCATACTATAATATCTCTTTTTTTTCTAAGTGCACCTACAGCGTTATGTATGTTGTTAACACAATAAACGAATATGAAAGGGATTCATTACCAGGATGCTTTACACTTATTGACATGTTTTAGAACTTTACTATTCGTTATTATTATTACTTATACTTTATTATTACTTCCATGTGTTATTTTACATTCTATTTTGATGTCCCATTGTGCGTTTGCTAATGGAGTAATAAAGGCAATACTTACTTACTTTTATGATAAACCAGCATCTAACTCTTAAAACACACCTTCTGTTAAACAAGCTTCATTTACATCTTCTCTTAGTCGATTCAGTTTTTAAACCTAATTTCTGCTACACGAGCTTTATTGAAATTAGGGCAAGCATATAGTAACGGGGGCTGAAGGATATAGTGCACAAGTTTTACTGGTGTCGTGAGGGTCGGTTAGGGTAAGAGTTAGGGTCAGTGTTCATTATAAAACCTGATGCCGTCCGCACAGCATACACAACATACTGATCCTGAGTGGCCGAGTGGGTTGGTAGCCTGCCTTCACGCCGGCGCCCCGGTTCGGCTTCCCGGTACAAGTTTATCAGAGATTAATTCTCGGATCTTTACTGCGGGTGGCTCGGTCGCATTATAAACGTGGAGTACAATACAACACACAATACAACACATCACAATACAAACTGGGGGCGCTGGTTTGGGGGTATGTTCGGTGCCTTGCAGCTGGAGGGTTGCGGGTTCGAATCCACCTCAAAGTCAATCTAGGGACTTGGCAAGTCCTTCACTACTAACAGAACATGACGCGCGCTGAAATCCGATTCAGCGCTCGTAGTAGTCGGGAGCGCCTCTGAAAGGAAATCTGGTAGGGGCGCTATAACAAGTGTTCAAATACAATACAATACAATACTGTATAGGCCTAATCCTTCGCCCCCCGATACTATAAGTTGGCCGAAATTAGTCCATCTTTTGTTAAACCAGCTGCACTTAAATATCAAGCCATTTATGATTAACAAAGCTTTACTGGAACTGAACTTGAGCTTCAACTGAACCATTTCTTATTAAACTAGCTCTACATAAATACACACAGGAGGGACTTCAGCTGCACGCCTTCACGGTTTCTCTACCTGAATGAGCACTTTTGCGTAGGCGATCGGGTGAAGGATCACGAGTGTGCCACCTCCAATAACAATCTGTGATACGGCATCCATTGCTTCGGACTAAACTCTGATAAAAAATATTTACAACTTAAATTGAGCAAATTTAACGAAATATAAAATTATAAACATCAAGCAAAACCAGTAACTAAGGCCTCGCTTTTGACCCGCTAAAGTTGCCCCCGGTCAATGGACTTGCACCATAGACTAAACATTTAAATCTTAGTGTGGCAATTTTTAAAGCTCTGTTCGATGCCTAAATTGCGGACGCTACATCAAGTCAGAGGGGTTGAATTGTTCAGAGGTACAATGTGCATAACAAAAATCTGATTGTCATACGATCAGATAGTGAAGGATACAGAGGAACTGCCACGGTTGTGTTTAGGGTGAAATAAACTGGAAATGCAGGTGACGGAGTGGATGGATCGGGTTGAGTTTTTGAAAAGGTGGGACTTCAGTTTGAATGAAAAGTCTGAGTGATAGAACATTAATTTTAGAAACAGTTGATGGTAGGTGAGTGATAGAACATTAATTTTAGAAACAGTTGATGGTAGGTGAACGATGGTATAGGTAGAGAAACAGAGAATTTCCGAGGATCGTTTCAATGCCTTGACTTCAAAACTGCATCCACAATAGCTACATCTATAGTTCACGCTAAATTAGACTACTGCAATTCTCTTTTCCTAAACATAGATAAACTTGCGCTACATAAATATACACAACAGGGGCTTCAGTTGCACGCCTTCACTACCTGAATGAGCACTTTTGCGTAGGCGATCGGGTGAAGGATGACGAGTGTGCCACCTCCAATAACAATCTGTGATACGGCATCCATTGCTTCGGACTAAACTCTGATAAAAAATATTTACAACTTAAATTGAGCAAATTTAACGAAATATAAAATTATAAACATCAGCAAAACCAGTAACTAAGGCCTCGCTTTTGACCCGCTAAAGTTGCCCCCGGTCAATGGACTTGCACCATAGACTAAACAGTCATTTAAATCTTAGTGTGGCAATTTTTAAAGCTCTCTTCAATACCTAAATTACGTACGCTGCATCAAGTCTGAGGGGTTGGATTGTTCAGAGGTACAATGTGCATAACAAAAATCTTATTGTCAGAAGACCAGAGAGCGAAGGATACAGAGGAACTGCTACGGTTGTGTTTAGGGTTAAAGAAATTGGAAATGCAGGTGACGGAGCGGATGGATCGGGTTGAGTTTTGAAAATGTGGGACTTCAGTTTGAATGGAATGTCTGAGTGATAGAGCATTTAGAGACAGTCGATGGTATGTGAACGACGGTATAAGTAGAGAAACGATGAATTTCAAGAATTCTAGAGGAGAGCGTTTCAGAATCGAAGTCCAGTGCCATTCTGTGATCGATCAGAGTACTCAAGAGCGGATGGGCAAGGGCGAAGTAGGATGATCGGGTACAGCAGGGTCAATGAGATACGTATGTCCAGAGCCTTGTACTACAGATATAGACCGAGAGTATTGCAGAGATAAAAGGCTCGACTGAAATTTTTTAAGCTAGATAGGCTACTCGTTTGTGCTGGTCACAAAACAACAGAGTATGAGAAATTTAGACAAATAAATTTTCGACAATGAACTTCGCTCAGATCTTTTCAAGGCCTAATTCATCTAATTCATATAAACCAGATGAATCGAAGGGTCGTTTATTCAATTCAAAGTCGATTAAGCGAAGATTAGGTTGGGCTCTGTTTCGTGTCAGAATCCAAAGGCGAGGGTTATGCTAACCCCGATAGGCAAAATGTTACCGCTGTCCTGGCTGGCCTGTCGTTACAAAAGATTATGCGTTAAGACGAAGGCAGCAAGAGGGTGGGGTCGGGTAGGAAAAAATACCTTAAAATAGCACAGGCAGGGTTTCTGTAAAAAATCATGAATTAACATTTTAAAGCGTTTTCAGTGTTAAAATGTAAATTTCATTAAAATATATATTGATTCTCTTCCCTCAGTTATAACACTAATAGTCCAATATGTATAACATGCCTAGTTTTAATTTTATCTAAACATTGCCTTAATCTAATCTTCAAACATCCAATAAGACCTTAGTTTAGGGGCCGTCCATAAAGTACGTCCGCTTATTTTTGACCATTTTTACCCCCTCCCCCTGTCACAAACTGTCACAAAACTCGGACCCCCCTAAAGTACGTCACACTTTCCGAAAGCAAGGCTAATACATAAACAAGGCTTCGCAACAGCATTATTACTAGCGCTCCTAGCGAGAGGAATCGTGAAAAAAACACATTCAGGAGATATGCATTTCATGCTATTTTGACATAAAACTAATTAAAATGTTTCAGAAAATTTTTGGAAATTATTTTTAAAGCTATGAAATTCTACTAAAAAATAAAAATAAATTATAAATAAAATAAAAAGAAAATAAATGTGTGACGTCACACATGGCCTGACCCCCTCCCTCTGTCACAAATTGTCACACTTTCTTAAACCCCCCCTCCCCTGGAGTGTGACGTACTTTATGGACGGCCCCTTATCAATGCACAAGTTGCGTACTTGTCAGCTTATTTTTAATAAACGCAAATTGATTGATTGATTTTACGCAATTCCTATATATAGAAGCCCTGCCTGTAGTAGTTTTACGGTATATTGTGTAACCGGGGAAACATGAAATGTTGGTGTTGAAATCTGACACATGATAGTCCACTGAGAAGATACTATATGGTTGACCAGTATGCTGCAAAGCAAGGATCAGCTTCAAGTACAGCAGATTTGTATAAAAAAAAACAAGGATCTTTATGTAGATAGTATAAAAATCACAAAATAAGGATAAAAACCATGAATCTTTTCTTACCAAGTATTAAAAATAAGAAGTAAAGTTAAAACCAAGGATCTTTTCATACCAAGTATTAAAAATGCGAAATAAAGATAAAAACCAAGGATATTTTTATAGCATGTATTAAAACACAACATTAGGATAAAAGCCAAAATGCGAAACCATGCAAACATTTATCAGTTCTTCAGTGTGGAACACAATGCATATCAGTACATGTATCTGAAACCAAACATGGTTTTAATCTGTTATTACAAAAACAACACAAGATAATCTTTCAACCCAACAACCTGTTCGTAACCTCTAACATTGTTCACATTGCTTCTAAAACATGTTATCCTTATACATCACTATTTTTCAAACCAAATGCAACAACCTTATCGTAACCTCTAAAATTGTTCACATTGCTTCTAAAACATGTTATCCTTATACACCTCTATGCTGATGATACACAACTGTACAACAAACACATTGATAATGCCAAGTATTGCTTAATCACCTGTTTCTCTGATATCCAAACATAGTGTGCATCCATGTGCCTAAAACTTAATGCCTCCAAGACAGAACTTATCTGGTTCAACCACCACCTGACATACTTCACACTGTCCGAGACCTTGGTCCAGACTGCTCTATTAAACCGGACGATGTTGTCCGAGACCCTGGTGTTCTACTCAAAAATACTCTATGAAAAATCAAATATCCTCCATAACTAAATCCCGTTTCTTCCATCTCAGACGCATACGGCACGTCAAGAAAAGTCTAAATGAAAAATGTCTCCGCACAGGCCTTGGTCATCTCTAGAATTGATTATTGCAACTCACTCCCCTATGGCCTCCCTACAGCCACCATTCAACCTCTTAGGCTCTTACCGCTGTTCTCCATCATCAAAAACTTAACTCCTCGTGATCATGTCACCCACACCCTTCGTGAACTACACTGGCTTCCCACACCAGCCCGCATAAATTTCAAAATCTGTCTTCTAATGTACCAAGTCCACACAAACTCATCTTCTTATGTGTCCGTACTTGTTACACCCTGTTCATCTCTCCAATCCAGACGAGGACTACGATCTTCATCTCAAGCTGACTTTGTTATCACATGATCACTTAGAAAATTTGGAACCGTGCATTTGCACTAGCCGGCCTGACTGAATGGAATAAACTGCCGGACTTCATTTGCAAATCTTCAACATTATCGCTCTTCGAAAATAACTTTAAGACTTATTTGTAAAAAATTTATTATGCTTAGACTTTCCTGTTATGCGCTATTGTGCAAGATTCTTTTGTTTGATGATTAATTATTATTATCTTATTATTATTATTAGACTTTTCAGCCAATGGTGAGAATATAAAGAGATGCAGAGTGAAGTTCAATGTCTCCATCACCGGAAAGCTACCAATTATAAAAAGCAAGATAAACTTCAAGGAAACTAGTACCACTACAAATCGAAGCCAAGCATCAAATATGTCTAGACTAATTAGCATTACAGCAAAAATTGTAATCTAAACTATCGCAATAGTTTTAATACTGTGCAAACTGTAAGCAGTGAACGAGAGGAATTTCTTTCCGCGAAGGAAGAGCTGCCGCTGGAGAAGGTATTATGCAAAACATCATATCAACCTTAAAAAATTAGAAATGCTGAATCAACTCAATCTTAAACATCACACTTCCATGAGATTTTGAACTTGTACCGGTATGCAGGCTAAATTTCTAACATCAACCCTAGCTTAGAAATGCCTGACAAGCAAAAATAAAAATAATTTTTATCAGAAATATGTTGATTTTTAAGATTCTGTTTATTCCACCAGCAGATCGTCGAACTTGATGTAATCAAGAATCCTTCTTGGAAACGGAAGCAAATCAATTCGTCTTAGAACGCTTCTTCCGTTAGTCGCCTTTGACAGCTGTCGACGAATCACAATTCTACAGATTTCCTTCAGCTTAAGTGGTTGATGAACTCGATCCTTCAGCCAGCTCCACGCCTCCTTCAGCACTCTCGTCTCCCAGATGTTACGACGAGACGCAGGAATCGTAAAGTCAGACTCTCTCAGCTCCGCCTCTAGGTTCGGTTTCGTAAACCACGGCTCACCGATGATGCCGAGTCCTGCGAGCAGAAAGAGCTTGAGGAGCATCGGGTGACGGAGCGAGTAGGCCATTCGAGCCGGGCTTTCGGCCGTGGTTAACGGCAGTGCAAGGTCGCCGCAGTGAATGACAAGTGTCGTCACGAGATCTATGTGTTCACGCATCACAGACAGAAGCAGCGGAGTGTACCTGCGGTTGTCGATGATATTGATCTGGACGCCTAGATTCAGCATCATCAACACGACCTGGTATTGCCCCCTAGCGGCCGCAACCGTCAGGGCGGTCTCCCCGTTGCTGTTGCGGTAGTTGATGTCAGCGCCGCAACCAACGAGGTACTCGATCACGGTCAGGTATCCTGCCTCGGCCGCATGAAGGAGTCCGTCATTCACGTCCACTCTCCCTCCTGTCTTCTCGATGAACAACCGCACGGCATCAAGATGTCCTCGCAGACAGGTTAGGCTGAACGGGAGGAAGTTGAACCGGTCGCGTATGTCGAACCCACAGCTGTAATCAAGGAGTAGAGCGACGATCGAGTAATTTCCGCGGATCGAGGCGATGTGGAGTGCATTTCGATCGTCGCCATTTTCCAGGAACTTTACGCCTTTCTCAAGCAGCCAGCGTGTCATCTCTATCTGATCCGAAATCACTGCAAAGTGAAGAGTGGAATTCATATACGGCCCAGCGTGGTTAATGTCGGCGCCATGTTCCAGGAGCAGCTCAGCCGTCGCGATGTCACCGTACGTCGCGGCCCAGTGGAGCGGGGATTTCCCCTCGGCATGTGCCACTCCCTCCGTCCGGCATTTCCATTCAAGAAGCAGCTTCACTATTTCTCTATGTCGCTTACGGACGGCAATTGCAAGCGGAATCTCAAACGCACCCTCCTGATAACAGTAACTCTCGCAGTTGATGTCCGCACCGTAGTCGACCAGCCTCCGAATCATCTCCACGTTTCCGTTTTCCACGGCGATGGAGATTGGCGCGACGCCATGCTGGTTCACCTGGTTGATATCGACTTGGTCAGCAAGCAGTGCTACTGCTTTTAAGTCGCCATTGATAACTGCAGAGTTAAATTCTTCATAAGCGGAGACAGCTTCGTGAACATCCCCCTCCTCTGGCGACTGTTCGGTCTCGGCCATCTTAAAAATGGAAAAATGCCTGTGATTAGATGACTAACATACTATCGTACATTTCCATAGGAGCATTCACAAGTCACGTGATATCTTTGTGATATCTGCCCGCGAACGATTGTGTAAGTCAAACCATCGGCTCATTCGGCTGTTGCTGGAAGCAATATTGTAAACAAATGAATAAAAACATTCATATTTTGACGATTACTAATGCTGTATTCCTTTTTTAAATGTCTAAATCAACTGTGAAATATGTTGACGGCATTTTAACATTTGTTTTGCCTTACGTAAACAAAGATATCACGTGACTTGTGAACGCTCCTATTACACTTCTGTTTCATTGTGCTTGACTAGATCACATCATCCTACAAATACATGATAAAACATTAAGTTGACAATGAGAGACTGGTAATTAGTTTCGTAATTGAATGCCAGCATTAGGCTGAAACCACAGATCGCAAATGTAGCGACTCTTAGAGCTTTTGTACCTGGAAAAGTTTAGTATAAACAACAGAACTATAGCCCAATTATGTGTAAAATATGATTTTCTAGCTACGTTTAAATCTCCCTAAAACCTCGACCTCACCAATTCCATTTTTCATATATAAGCTACAAAGAACTAACATTTTTATCGAGGTTAAACGAAACAAAGGGCTTCGACGTCACTCTATTAAAGGGCCACTGTACAGTCTAGGCCTGACACACTGAACTTTGAACTCCATCTGGATGCAACGAAAACATCTTTCCAGCGACGATATTCAAATTCTTCTAAATAGAAAAACAAACTATCTGACAGAAGACACACATCATACTCTACACAAATGACCTTAACTAACTCTTCAATGCATTTGTAGCAAAATTCCTCCAACAACAATAATTTTAAACCTCACTCGTCCAGAAATAAATACACAAAAAGCAACTAAGAAAAACATGTGTTCATACGCTAGCGACACTGCGCGACCAAACGCTGCCAATATTTATTTAGCGCAATACGAAATCATTTCAATCATTTATTTCTGTAACCATCAGAAGAGAACAAAAATTAATAATGAAACAATAAGGCAATGATTTGATATGTACTGGCTACAAGGGGTCTAGAAGGAATCATAGATCCCACAAATAGGGACACCTATAGATGTTTAAGATTTACTATGATTGATACAATTCAAATGTTACGCGCTTTTGTGCAAGATTCCAATTTGTTTAGGCGCGCTATAAATAACAGTCTAATAATAATAATAATAATAATAATAATAATGTTAGAAAAATTACAGACAGGAAAAGAAAGACAGCCATTCGATACTTAGATACTTTTGTAATTTGATAATATTTCACTTGAAATACTTGTTTGATAATTGATGCAACTACCGTGTATGGGTCAGCTTCTTTTATGCTATTGTTGTTAAGCAAAATAAACCTAGGCTACTAATAAAGATCGTGTCTCATGCTGCAAATTTTGAACTAAAGCCTTCAACCCCAGCTGTAAGCGATTTAAATTCAATTGTATTTAAATATGGTTTGACACAGAAACTCAAAGTTTACGACGTCTGGGCCACAGGCCCACAGCATTGGTAACAGCAATTTCCTTAAGACGCTTTTACAGAAGTCTTCAGAGGATACGCAGGCAAGGTCTCGTCGAGGCAGCGATTCATGAATATTCATGCGCGTGAAAATAGAATATTGGCGAGGCAAGTTTAAGGGTCAACCTGATATCAACCCTGGAGTTAACGTTGTAACTTTTTAAGTTCTGAATCTGTCTTCGGCGATTGTGGAAGAATGGGTATGGAAACCTTCGTTGAAAAACTTAGTTTGCGTGTGTTATTATGCACATTTCTGGGACTATTAGGCTATTTTACATAGAGATGTATAAGATATAAATATATCAATGATTCGCCATTTTTTTGAGGCCACCGAATCAAAAGGCCTTGACCCTTGAGGTATACAAAATGGCGACACGATCGAAAGTTAAATTGCTAGTGTGTGGATTTAGCAACTTATTAAAGCCCGAAAACTAAGGCCGCTGGAATATTATTTAATCGATAAGTTGTTATTTTGTGTGTTGTACGTTTTCAAGTAGCTTTGAAAAGAAATTAAACAGTCTCGCTTAAGCTTGACTGCGTCCATGAATTTCAACCAATCAAAACGCGTCATTTCAATTTAAATTAACTGCGAAGCTCTCGATAAGGTGTTATTATATCTATGGTTGTGGCTTCTAAAATTAGCGAAGGGAATATACGTCATGTTCCCTCTAGCGATGATAATAATATCTCATTGGCTATTACTGACAGGCAAATTTTGAACAAAATCCTTAAACCTCAGCTGTAAGCGACTTAACTTGTATTTAAATATGGTTTAACACAAAAACTCAAAGTTTACGACGTCTGGACCACTGGTAACAGCAAGTTCCTTAATAAGACGCTTTTACAGAAGTCTTCAGAAGTAGCACGGTTAGCACCGGTCTCACTGAAAAAGCTACATGAATATTCATAAAGGTAAACATGAATATTCGTGAGGCAAGTTTAAGGGTCAACCTGATAACATCCCTGGGGATAACGTTGAGTTTTTAAGTTCTGAATCTGTCTTCGGTGATTGTGGAAGAATTATGGAAACCTTCGTTGAAAAAGTAAGTTTGCGTGTTTTACTGTGAGTTCTTGAAGCGCTATTAACACAGGACTGTTAGATGTCGAAATGATTCGCGTTGACCTGTACGTGTTGGCATTTTAGTAAGTAAGCAGGTTTTCGTAATCGTAATGGTAAACATCGCATTTCTAAAGCGCTACCTTAAAGCTAAGGGCAGGGAGTAGCGCTTTAGAAATTTTATATGTAATATTGTTCGTCTCGCGCTTTAGAAATTTTATATGTAATATTGTTCGTCTCGTACTGTTACTGGCCTATCCTTCGAACTTCAAGTACCAGTAGGCCTACTGCCCATCCTTTAAACTTCAAGTACCAGTACTGCCCATCATTCGAACTTCAAGTTACCAGTACTGGCCCATAAGTCGAACTTTAGTACTAGTACTGCCCATCCTTCGAACTTAACAACACTGCATGGTGTTTATAATTTGAGCTACAAGCCATGTGTGACTGTCAACTTACCAAACCCTTGGAGCTGAACAACGGGCTTCTCACTTTTGATTTAACTGTGAATAAACTGTTTCCTGCAACCTCTCTTCTGGCATTGTAGGAAATCTCGAGGTTGTAATTATCATTACGCTTACAAGAAAATGGTACTCGAGTACTACATGGATGAAAGAACCAAGTACTGCATATTGTAATTCGTTTGGATTGAAAATGGGGATTTTTGTCTTGTAGTTTCAGCAGGATGGCTTTGTAGTGATAGAGGACTTTGTCACAGAAGAAGATATCAATCTGATGAAGAAAGAATGTATGGAGATAGTGAGCGCAATGAGTCCGAACGAACATCGAACGGTTTTCTCAACTAAAGATAATTATCAGCCAGTAAGTGAGCAGAGCAACTCATATGGAGAGGTTCTTAAAATATATAATTTTAATTGTAAATGCAAATTTACATAGCATCTTCTCTTGAAGACAGACTCATCAGAGGTGCTCCTGACCTTGCAGCAATGAAACCACGATCGAACAGATGGTCTTCAAGCATTTGCGGAAAAGGGACGCTGAGGATTTCATGTGGCAGATTGTTGGGCAACTTACCAATATAATTGTAAATGTTTATGATAAAAATGTATATAAATGATGTATATGTCCAGATATGTGTGCATCTACAGATCTAAAATAGAAATACAAAATAGAAATAGGCTACAAGTGCATTTGATATTGTCCTTCCAAAGCTCGGAATTGCATACACAACATCTGACAGTATCAACGACACAGAGCATAAAGATCTTTTTTACACAGCAACCATCTAGGAGAGACTCGACTCCATGCTCTCTCCATTACAAGGCGAGTGTTCTAACCAATGGGCTAATCTTGAAAGGAACATTGGCCAGTGATCCAGACAGCTGGAAAGATTCTGCCAACCCTGACAGTGCTAGGAATAATTTTTATGTCAAATTATTGCAGTAACTGGAATTGTTTTACACAATTTTTGAGAATAATGTCAGTTAAAAAATTGGTGATTAATGCTAATGTTTTGATATTTTATGTGGCAGAACACGAGAGAGGAATACTTCATCAACAGCGGTGATAAAATAAGGTTTTTCTTCGAGGAAGGAGCGGTGAATGGCGAAGGTTGGTTTGGCTAACTTTGAATGTTTTGAGTGTATTCAGTGCTTTTTGGCATGACCTAAGTCACTGAGTACTTTTCAGACTGAACCTTTTGAATGGGTGTTGTCTTATGGACTATGGGAAGTTCCCAAAAGGGGCTATATAAGTGTTCTGGTGCATCGAGTACATAATCAATGGTCTCACATTGGTTTTCATGTTAGGGTACATTATTAGTGGTCTTGCTTTGGTTTTCATGTCAGTAGTTGGCTGAGCTAACTCCAAGAGGCAGCCATGTGTATGAAATGTTAGCAACCATCTTAGCCGTGAGGGTGGTTGGGCATTGGGCAGTCCTCTCCATTGCTGCTTGCTCTTTTCACCGACAGTGTACTCATTTTTTGGCCGAGCTGGCTAGGGGGTGAAAGTGAGGCAGAAATCTTCAAATATATTCTGTCATGTGGGGGATTTGAAGTTGAACCCATAACATATGGGTTAACAGACCAGTACACTTACAACTAGTGTATATATATATATTCGTTTAATGAAAAACATGTTGACATACCGTAATAAGTTACAGGTTACAAAGAGGATAATACTGCGAATGAATGCGGAAGAGTTGAAAACTAAGGATCATTAAAACGTTGGTAGAGCTACCGAGAACACAAGTGAGTTATAGGGATAACCATTCGTGGAGTGTAAAAACGATCGTCTATGGATGGAAAATTTAAGGACTTTAGCGGAGAGCGATAGTGAAAAGCATCCACGCAGCACGCCGGGCGCATTCCATGCGTCAGCTCCTGTCTTGGCTTCAACGACGACGAAGTAACCCCACCAGGGCGAAGGTTGGAGCAGGTTATGAAAATAACTGCTCTCTTTACAGTGTTAGTAACAGCGGTGAAGATGCCTTGTACCTGCACTGGTTAGAGTATAGGCTGGGTTCTACACTCCTCCATACAAAGAGAGCGTGCGGATCGTGGTTCGCTTCCCATAGGTGGCTTATTTCCGAGATTTAAATCTCTGGCTAGCACGGTGAGTACACGGGGACCATGACTGGCGTTGCACCCATTCAAAAGGGCTGCGGTGGCAAAGGATCTCACTCGTTCAGTCCATTGAAAAATGAGCAGGGTCGAGGACATATAGGTCGCTATATATATAATCGAGTACACTTGCATTGTTTGGTGTTGTTACAGGTGAAGTGACTGTCGATAAACACCTGGCGCTGAACAAAATTGGCCACGGTAGGATTCTTCTCCTGTTTACGGGTGTCTGGGCTTGGAAGGGGAGCTGGAAAAATTATGTGGATTTTTTTACTTTTCTGGTCTCTTTTTGTTCTAGTCAACGAAATTCAGTTTGTTTGCCTTGTCAAGTTATGTCCCTTTTGGATCTTAGTTTGAAGTCTGAGTCAGCCACTTCGTAACAGTATTTTATGTTTTCTCGTTTTAGCTCTTCACGTTTTCACTCCCTCCTTCCGCAAAATTACGCACAGTGAGAAAGTCAAGGTAACTTTTTCGTCATTCTTGTAATGTTACGTAAATATGGCATTAGTGCAGATGTGTTGCTTAACATTTCAATGTATTATTAAATAGTCATAAATTTTCATAATTTTCTTTTTATGTTTTCAGACTTTGTATTTTAGTATATAAGTAATTGTCCTACATGTGGTTTGGTGAGTTCAGTTTTCTGTTCTTGAATGAGTGCGTGTTTGAGAAGGAATAATGTTTGTTGATGTTTTCATTGCAGTCGTTGATGAAGTGCCTGAAGTTTGCTGATCCAATCGTAATGCAGAGCATGTACATCTTCAAGCAACCGTACATCGGAGGAGAAGGTGAGTAAATAAACATCAGATACCTCTCCTCATTTGTATAATCTGCTTTTGGCTCAGTGTAATATGTAATGTAATGTGTCATACATTTAAAATTGCATGCCATGTTTTCAGGCAAAACAGTCAAATAGTGATTTTGAGATGTGATTCGAATGGCAGTTTTTAGTTTTCCCTTAGAATTAAATTGAAGTTTTGTGTTAAATATTGAACATATCTTGCATGAACATTGACTGTTTACAGAAGCAGATTTAACAATCTGCCACCACTGAGCCAAGCCAAGGCTGTTTTCTGCCCCTGTTCCAAAGTTTTAGCTTTAATTAAAATTATTATACAAAGGAAAATAAAACAAAAGGCAAACCAAGACTACGAATGATAGACAACATAAATGAGAACATAACATCACATGGACTAACATTGACGTGAGCAATGGACTTGACGAGTGACCGAGGACAGTTGGGGGTCGTTCATTCGTACCCATCGTCGCCAGAGGGCTGGCGTCAGGAACTGGCAATGATGATGATTATAATTATATTTATTTATTGTCATCTTGATCTTGCTCTCAATTTTTAATTCAATTTGATATATGTTTATTTTAACAGTTTTGCTGCCCTTCGAAATGTGCCTCCTCTAGGCCATTACCTTATTTGTTCCTAGAGTTTGTTCTGCCACTGACTGCTTCAGATCATGCCCTTCCATGTACAGCCAAGTTCATTGGGCCAACGTTGAAACTATTGGAACTGTTACTATCGGGATACATTGAATGTGAAATGGTTGATTGCTTTTCTGCCCCTGTCTGTTGTTTCAGTAACTCCGCATCAGGATGCGTCATATCTCTTCACGGAACCACTGAAGGCTCTTGGTTTCTGGATCGCATCACATTGGATGAGCAAGTGCTGAGAACGGTTGCCTCGCTTTCATTCCAGGGTCACATCAAGGTCAGATCCGAGTTCTTGCAGCACTGTTGTTGAACCTTAGAAAACTCAAAGTTTAAATGAAGTGACAATTTCTGTGCTTTTAACGAGGATTGCTGCTGACTTAACGTGACGGCTTAACGAACTGATGTGTTGAAAGTTGAAATATTAGAACTGGAAACATTATCTTATATGGTTTTCTTATGGTTAAAATCAGTCTTTAATTCCTCAGTTGCATTACTGGTGGAATGGCCTCCCTGTTACACTGTGCTTAGTGCCCAGGGCCACTCTACTATGTTCTTTAATAATCTTGAAATTGTCCTATTTAGCCGGGGTTGCGCTGAGAGAAGATTTGAGACTGTCATTGACTGAAGTTTACTCTGTGTTGGTTTTTCTCTGGATGTAGGTGGGTTGTATGGAGGTTATCGACTTGTGCGCAAGATTTTAGACGAACAAATCCAGTGCGTGTATGAAGGAGAAAAGCCAGCCTACGACACGGAGAAGTTTGTCCAGGTGCCTGTCAAAAAAGGTGCGATCCCCTTGCTGTTTGGAAATTCAAAGTCGAATTAATTCCATACAATATAAAGTTAACCATTAAAATTTCCTGCTTCCACACAACATCTGAAAATCAGTGCTGTCATGGAAGACTTTCCAAATCATGTCTGAAAGAGGAGAATGTTTAGCATCAATTGTGAGCGTAGTCTCTGATAAGCCAACTTTTGTAGGCTAAAGATATCCATATTTGATAAGCTTGATCTGATAAACACAATTTAACCCTAGGGCTACCAAGCTTTTTTTGTAACACGGACATCAAGGGGGGTGGTTCTCCACCCCCCTGGATTTCGTGGTTTGGTTTTACATATCATAACTTGTAATATAGCATTGATTCAGCATTCATTTCTGCACAGAATGCTGTATTTAGTTGTACATTATGTGAATGCATCTGAAATTACATCACTTTTAACAATTGGACCCATTAATTAGCAATTTTGTATATTATTGCGTACATTTTGTACTTTTTGGAGTAAACAAATATAAGATTATGTGTGTTTTGAAACTAATCTATGTATAAAAGATACAAAAATCATCCCTACATGATTTTTATATGGTTAAAATCATCCATACATATATATCCATTATATATATATCGGTTTACATGGTACACTGTATTCAGCCAGGGCCCACACACTATGTATGTTTTATTATTTATTTTGATCACTTCCTATTCAAAAGGCGTTGGGCTGCAAAGAAGATTTTCATTCCCTCTGACTGAAGTTACTCTGTGTTGCTTTTCCAGGAAGACAAATGAATAGGTACAGTTGTACGGAGGTCCATTCAGACATGTTTTCAAGATTTTAGACGAACAAATTTAGTTTGAGCACTTGGTTGGAGAAAGGTCAAGCCAGTGACACTGAGAAGTTTGTCCAGGTGCCTGTCAAGAAAGGTATGATCCCTTGCTGTTTCCTCCGTCTTCAAAATCGAATTAAAGCATCATTGTCAGGTGTGGGTGTAGTCTCTGATAAGCCAAATTTTGTAGACTTCACTGATATGTTTGATAGCTTGATCTGATAAGTACAATATGAAAATTCTAATCTCATACGCAACTTTGATAAGCTTGAGCTGAAAAGTTGAATAAGATAGGTCTAATGTGATATGAATAAGTAAGTAAGTAAGAATATTCTTTATTTGACTTAGATACTTGAGCAGTTGAATATGACAAGTCTAATCTAGGCTAAACCAGCATCTAGGCTAAACTAGCAACTAGCATTTTTAATTAAATTAGCATTTTTTTTATTAAACTCAAAATTGTACTTTTTGGCCGTGCTGGAATCTGGGAGTGCCTCTGAGTAGTCCCCTTGCCTGGGCGCGTATAAATTTATGAATGAATGACCTCACGGATAGGGAGGATAATAAGGTAATTGTGATAATGCTAATGTGATAAGGTAAATGTGATATTAAAGCTTGATGTGATGTTTGGTCTTAGGTTCTTTGGTTCTTATCGATGGTCTTGCGGTTCATCAGAGCGAGCACAATACATCCAGTCAACCGCGACATGCCTACACGTTCCATGTATTTGATGGCGCAGTCTCAAAGTGGAATGAACGAAACTGGTGAGTGTGTCACCAGTAAGAAGGTTTTAAGGTTTTTGGAAACAAACGATAAGGAATTTATTCCAGAAGAATTTTCTCTTGTCTGCTGAAAAAGACCCAACTTGCCAAACTTGCTATGATCATTTAAATCGCAAGTCAAGACCGACTGTTTTGCTCCGTGGCCTTTGCATGACCTCATCATGGCCCCTTAGAAATATCCATCACATTTCTTGACATCCATGCCATCTTCAGTTGAATCTGTTGCTTGGTTCCACGTGTGTGCGTGGGCCCACCACTGGTGACTCTTTCAGCTTACTGTGCATTGTTTTGCTAACTGATTTAATATATTCATTCGTAATGACATTTAACATCATATAGGCTAGCGCAGAGTAGATATCTTGAAGGGCACTATATAAATGTTCAGTTACATTACATTACATTACTTCAGATTCAGACGATAGTTAAGTGGGGCACGGTAGCTGATTGGTTAGAGCGTTCAGCTTGTACCACCAAGTGCATGGATTCTAACCTCGTCATCTGTTACGGTTACTGTGTAGGGACCTTGACTAAGTCCTCGACTTACAGTTGATACATGCCTCAAATTCAGAATAACATAAGTAATTAATGCCATATAGTAATAATTTATAATGAGTGCATTATTAAATAATTAAATAAATAGAATCGAGTTCTAGAAGAGAGGAGCACTAATGAAGAGCTTTGTACTCCTTGCACAAGCTCCCGCTTCTGTGTTGACTCCACAGGTCGCACCTCGAACCCCACATGTGCATGTATTGTATTGTATTGTATTTGAACACTTGTTATAGAGCCCCTACCAGATTTCCCATTCATTCAGAGGCACTCATGTACAAAAATAGTGCATGTGCAGTACCGCTCACTATTTGAAGGTCACATGCAGTAAGGTTCTAAACTGGTGTTATATAAATGTTCTTCTACATGGCGTACTGCCGCGTACAACACATTTGGTTATGTTTGTAAAAGTTTGTTTTGGTAATGCTTATCAGTTGGTTTGTTTTGGTTATGTTTGTAAAAGTTTGTTTTGGTAATGCTTATCAAAGTTTGTTTTGGTAATGTTTGTAAAAGTTGGTTTGTTTTGGTTATGTTTGTAAAAGTTTGTTTTGGTAATGCTTATCAAAGTTTGTTTTGGTAATGTTTGTAAAAGTTGGTTTGTTTTGGTTATGTTTGTAAAAGTTTGTTTTGGTAATGCTTATCAAAGTTTGTTTTGGTAATGTTTGTAAAAGTTGGTTTGTTTTGGTTATGTTTGTAAAAGTTTGTTTGTTTTGACAGGTTGCAGCCAACATCCACTGAAACTTTTACGCACTTATACGACACGGCAGTGTGATACCACGCTGCAAGAGTGTCAATAAAATTGGATCATACGTCACCATTTCTCCAGTGTTCATTATGCGATAGTATTATCATAATCTTACAATAATATTCCTGAAAACTTTACAGTTTTGCTTTTATAAGCAAATGGTTGGAATTTTTGTATTATATTTTTATACATGTACGTATGTTTGGTGTATTGGCAGTTAAGCTATAGAAGTGCCGTTAAGGTTTATTGTTAACCACAAGTGCAGTTAAGGTTTATTGTTAACCAGAAGTGCAGTTAAGGTTTATTGCTAACCATAAGTGCAGTTAAGGTTTATTTTATTGCTAACCATGTCTGAGTTTACATTTGCATGACGTCTGTACATCATTTGGTTCAAATAAAGAGCTGTTGATTACAAGTATGATGAATATTGCTATCCTGAAGAGTTGTTGCCACTCACAGATTCTTTGGTAATGTATTGCTAATCTTTATAAATATCTCACTGCTGTACAAAAGCTGCATTCAGGAATGTCGAGGCAAGAGAACCAGTTAGATGTTGGCCTGCTGTGGACAATGTTTATCACTACCCCCCCCACCCAATCGAAAATCCTTGGAAAACGCCCCTTAGTAGCTCCGCCTTGGAAAACTTTTCGAACGCTTGACCGGCAGAAAACACTCGTTACTACCCCCGGTCGTCAACTTTTTAATAAGCTGGATACCCTCCAGAACCCTCTAGATTCTGTGAAGTTGCCTCCTCTTGAATTTAAGTCTGGCTACGCCACTGTACAAGTATGATGAATATTGCTATCCTGAAGAGTTGTTGACACTCACAGATTCTTTGGTAATGTGATGTTAATCTTTATAAATACCTCACTGCTGTACAAAAGCTGCGTTCAGGAATGTCGAGGCAAGAGAACCAGTTAGACGATGGCCTGCTGTGGACAATGTTTATAATATTGGCACCCACTGGCTCCCGGTCCAGCAGCGCATCCATGATAGGGTCTCCTCTATCGTCTGGCACTAACTTCTGAGTAGAGCACCTGCCTATCTCCGGGAGTTCTTTACTTTGTCTTCGGCCTGTTCTGGTCGCCAATCTCTGCGCTCGGCCTCTAGAGGTGACTGGTTCCTCATGCTGTGTCACTAAACAGCGTCGGGCTTTCTCGATCGTGGGTCCTTTGGAATAATCTCCCTTCTGACCTGCGTTCTCTTCCACGAGACTTCTCTGGCTTCTTTTATAAACTACTTAAGACTCCTTTCTGACCGGGCCTGAGTCGGGAGCACCTCTGAGTAGTAATCTTGAAGGGGCGCTATATAAATTTCATAGATAAGATAGATTGGAAATTGTCATTGAAGAACTCAAGCTTATTCACAGATGCCCAACCAGGATGGTTGACTTATTTGACCTGTGTAGGAAACACGTTTTTATGAATATCAGTTGGTAATTTAATTGATCGAAAATCAATCAAAAGCAGTTAAATTACTCAACTCAGTTAGCATGCACGAAATTAAACAATGAAAACTTATTGTTTGGTTTGGCTATAGGGACTATTGTGAAAACTTGATGAGCAAAGTTCTGCTGATTTTAAGCCTTTGTAAAAACATGAAATCATAATGAGTGGAATTTTACAGTTCCCAGTTATAATAATAATAAAAATAATAATTATATTATAATAATATAATAATAATATTCTTTATTGATTCAAGCTGACAAGTACGCAGTATGATTACAAGTCAGTTATGGCAAAGGCTGCCCGAACTTCTCTGAACATCTAGTCATGCTATTCTGATTCACTGGCGTAAATACTGATGCAATGATGACAATTAAGTCTTTCAGGCCAGCAATACTACACTTCTAGGAAGGCTTATGTATTTGTTTAACACAAGACGCCTATTTGAAGAGGCACTGCAACATTCATCTGCACTCAAGACTCGGGGAAAGAAGTTAAAATCCACCTCATTTGCTTAACAAATATTATTTACTAAGAAAAAGTAGGCCAAGCGAATGGATCTGGGAAACACTAGACTGGCGCAACATAAATTTTAACGCTTATACAAGGAAGCGCTGATGGCTATTAATAACTTAATAGCTATCACTGGCAGGAAGAAGGCCACGAACGATGACGTGTTGCTTCCACAAGATTCCAACGTAACCCAGTTTTATCCAATCAAAATCAGAGTTAAGGCAACGTCATCCAATGACAAGCCGCGTCGTATTCTATAGATGTTAAGCATTCTTCCAATGATATCCAATAAGATACGAATACGAAATTAGGTCAACCAATCGGGAAAGGCCACGATGGGCAGGACCAATATATAACGATGTACTTTGGTTTTGCATGTTAATCTGAGCTGGCTAAAAATCAAAGAAAGAATCTGCGAAGAAGAAGAATTTCTGCGAATTTTGCGAAAGAATTTATTCGGAAAGTGTGATCGTCTTTCGTATCGTTTCTACTCAGCTCGAAAAGTAAGTTAATACTATCGTGAATCTTCGTATGTGTCTGTGTTTTCTAGACGGTTCGTCGTTGTCGCCCCACCCGCAGTTTGTTGCGTTAACAGTTCTCCATTTGTAATTTTATTTCCGACTATTATTCGACGATTTATAGCCGTTATTTCATCAATACTTTGATAACTTATCAAATAACCGAGATTGTCGTTTGCTGTTCGAACAGCAACGAACAGAATCGGAACGAACAAAGCAGTCTGGCTAGTACGGATAAATGATATAGCGCCGGTATGATAAACTGGTCTCCCTCACGTGGCTTTTGTGGGCGCTGAGAAATTTTCAAAGATTTACATTACATTACAATTATTACATCACTTGAAGGAAAGTTAAACGTAACCCTGTTGTATTAGACTACTTCGAGAAATAATCGTTGTTAATTCGAGTAAGTAATCATTGATGTGTTATTAAATAGTTTTAATTTATTTCCTGCAGATAAAGAGTAAAAATGAAGAGTATGCTGTGGAGATTGAGTTTGGTGGGGCTTCTAGTGGCCTCTGCTGTTGCGGCCAAAGATGAAGAAGAGACGAAGAAGGACAAGGACAACGTTGGAACCGTCATAGGAATTGACCTGGGAACAACGTACTCATGGTGAGGATTCCTTCGAGTCAGTCATTCCTGAGGTTTATCATGAGAGGCTTTCATAAAGCTTTTGGGCTACATAAATTTGCCCATTTACATCACATTGTGTTCATTGGTGTAATGTTAACCATAAATTTCATAAACGCATGCGAGATAACAAAAATTTGGATTGTTCAGAGCTAATTTAGTGTTTGGACTTCTCTGCATTTGGATTTCTCAATAGCACTATCTTTCTGTATGGAGTCTCAAGTACAGCCTGGTAAAGTTAAATAACTTTCCCCAGTTTGGAGTTGCAAACTTGGGATTGGTGGATAAGAAGAGCATTCCCTTAAGCTAGCCCTGAGGCATCCATGGGTATGAAGTGATTTCCAACTTAATTTTCTTAACCTTGGCACATTAGTGGCTGGTGGCCAGTCTTCTTCCTCGTCGCCTCATCTTCCCACTGACAGTGTACAGTCAGTACTCATTATAGTCGAGTTGGCTGGGGAGCTTTAAAGGGAGCAGAAGTCTTGAACCAAATTTCTGGCCCAGAAAAATTATTAATAGCCATAACCCTAATCGATTAATTTTAAACAGTCCAGCATATTTCCGGGTCAAGCTTCAGTCCAGGACTCATTAGAAAGTATTGAGCATATTGTGGATGAGGGTTGGATAAATTGTTTAAGGGCAGTAATTGGTTTAGCCATTTGAGTATTGATGATTCTTTGTGTCACTGGTTAACAGCGTCGGCGTTTTCAAGAATGGTCGTGTGGAGATCATCGCCAACGACCAGGGTAACCGCATCACGCCCTCCTACGTTGCATTCACCCCAGAGGGAGAGCGTCTGATTGGTGATGCAGCCAAGAACCAACTGACGACCAATCCAGAGAACACTATCTTTGACGTGAAGCGTATGATTGGTCGGCGATGGAACGAGCCGTCCGTCCAGCAGGACATCAAGTACTGGCCGTTCAAAGTGATAAACAACAACGACAAGCCAAACGTCCAGGTCGAGGTTGGCTCAGAGACAAAGACCTTCGCCCCAGAAGAGATCTCTGCCATGGTCCTCATAAAGATGAAGGAGACGGCCGAAGCGTACCTCGGAAAGAAGGTGACCCATGCCGTCGTGACCGTGCCAGCCTACTTCAACGACGCCCAGAGACAGGCGACCAAGGACGCCGGCGTGATTGCAGGTCTCAACGTCATGAGAATCATTAACGAACCGTGAGTTTTGTCTTGTATGCTTTGCTAACTGGTTAACTCGGTCTACTTGTTGGAAAGCCAAATGTTTCATTTGCCAGGCCTTCTGTGTAATACAGATCACATAATTTAGTGCATTTACGTTACTTTGTTGGCAATGGTGTAATGTTAATGTTAGATTTCATAAACGCATGCAAGATAAAAGTGTTGAGATTGTTCAGAAACTAATTTGAAGATGGGCATAGTGTTACAATGGTACATAGATGTCTGTGCACCAAAGTGCAATTATCAATTGGTTATTAAAGAATATACTTATACTTACTTACTTAAATTTATTTATTTATCTATAGTCTTAAGAAATTGTATTAAAGCTTTGACTGCACTAATAGCCGAATGCTGTCTGCTGAAATTCGTATGTGTTCTTTTGACCATCTTGTGGTGCATTTGAATTTGCAGAACTGCTGCCGCCATTGCCTACGGTCTGGATAAGAAGGAGGGAGAGAAGAACATTCTGGTGTTCGATCTTGGTGGTGGCACTTTTGATGTGACGTTGCTGACCATCGACAACGGCGTTTTCGAAGTCTTGTCCACAAACGGAGACACGCATCTTGGTGAGTACTACTGAACTGATTGATTTGAACAGTTGCTTGACCCAGTATATCTGAAGCATAGCAGAGGATCAAAAGTGTTTTAGTGTGAATTTAAATTGGAAGATCCAAGAGACTTCGTAGTTATTATTAATTACAGTAATTTTATATAGTGCCCCTTCAAGACTATCTACTCAGGAGCGCTCCCATCTCAACCCCGGTCATTCAGTACAGTCTTAAGGCTAGAGAGGAACAGAGCAGAATGGCCCAGAGATTATAATCTTGGCTGACAGACTGATCTACTGGATACAGTTTGGTGTTGATGTGCCATCAGTTGATGCTGTGTGCATTATACTTGGTGATATTGTAGTTGCAAATTAATGATAATAATGCACGTTTAATCGTTTATTGTTTTTTATAATGCTTGTTTATGTTATTTAAGAGGATAAAGCGTGGGAAATATAGCACCAAGATCGAGTTTAATGCTGTTGAGGCGAATTTAATAATGCATGTTTAAGATATTATAGTTGCGAATTAATAATTATAATGCTTATATATGTTATTTAAGAGGAGAAAACGTGGGCAAAATAACGGCAAGGCTCTTCACCTTGATGAGTGTAATGCTGTTCAGACCTCTTTGTGCTAACATTTTGGTTATCTCGGCCCATTGCTTATCTCATTGTTCTTGTTTTGTGAACAGGCGGTGAGGACTTTGACCAGCGAGTGATGGAACATTTCATCAAGCTGTACAAGAAGAAGAAGGGCAAGGACATTCGCAGCAGCAACCGGGCCGTTCAGAAGCTGCGTCGTGAGGTCGAGAAGGCAAAGCGTGCTCTGTCCTCCCAGCATCAGGCTAGGATCGAGATTGAATCGTTCTTCGATGGCGAGGACTTCTCAGAGACACTCACCCGAGCCAAGTTCGAAGAACTGAACATGGTAGGTTTTCGGTGGATCGAAGAGAAGGGTTTTAATTTCATCTGTTGCTCGGTTGGTAAATGTAAGCTATAGATTGCAGTTATTTGGTTTAACCCTTTAATGACGAGCGTGTACTAAAATGTATGGGAAACCATATGCAGCTCATCGTTAAAGGGTTAAGGGATCCGTTTTGTTCTGCGATTATTTCTTGTGTAATGATGTACAGGACTTCAAGCGTCTTTTACAAGCCAGTTTGTCGGTTTCACTAATGACGTGAATTTTTTCCATGTAGGATCTTTTCCGATCGACGGTCAAGCCAGTGCAGAAGGTTATGGAGGATGCTGATCTGAAGAAGGATCAGGTGGATGAAATTGTTCTGGTTGGTGGCTCCACTAGGATCCTCAAGGTCCAGCAACTTGTCAAGGACTACTTTAATGGAAAGGTAAGAAACACGTTTGTTATCGGCTAACTCGGCTAATTCTTCTACAAGACTAAAGTTTGATTACCTGGTACTCCTTCCGCTTCATTAAGAATTGTTTAATATGATCCGGTTTAAGAATATATATTAGCAAAATCAGGGGATTTTGTTCTTGACCGACTGGAGGAGTATCATGAGGCTTTAATGCCATGCTCATGAATTTTTATTAAGAATTTGCAGTAATGTAATGTAACAGAATACTTGTTTAGTGGACCTTAAGGGCCTGTCAGCGGTATACGTAGCCGATGGAAATATGCGTGTCTTTAATGTTTGAGAAAATGCAATGCAGTCAGCAGTAAGTGGAACTGAGTGAGTTTCAGTAGGTAAATTGTTCCATAAATATGGTCCAACGACAGAGAAGCCAGATAATATTGTGTAATATGATCTGGTCTAATGCCATGCTCATGAATCCAAATGCTTTTAAGTTGACGCTCTTGTTCTGCTTTGAAGTCAAAACAAGTTCAGGTGATTTTGAGATTTTGCACGGTGGCTTGTAGCCATGGTAATAAGCGAATATCAAGACGTTTAAAAATTGTTCTTCAGGAGCCGAGCCGTGGAATCAACCCTGACGAGGCAGTCGCTTATGGAGCCGCTGTTCAGGCCGGTGTTCTCGGAGGAGAGGAGGACACGGGTGACCTGGTGCTGCTCGACGTCAACCCTCTGACCATGGGCATTGAAACCGTTGGTGGCGTCATGACGAAACTCATCGGCCGTAACACCGTCATTCCCACGAAGAAATCTCAGATCTTCTCGACCGCAGCCGACAATCAGCCGACCGTGTCAATCCAGGTGTACGAAGGTGAGCGCCCAATGACAAAGGACAATCACTTGCTTGGCAAATTCGACCTGACCGGAATCCCGCCAGCTCCACGAGGAGTGCCACAGATCGAGGTCACCTTCGAAATCGATGTCAACGGCATCTTGCGAGTTTCGGCCGAAGACAAGGGAACCGGAAACAAGAACAACATCGTGATCAACAATGACCAGAACCGCCTTTCTCCAGAAGACATTGACCGCATGATCAACGATGCGGAGAAATTCGCCGAAGACGATAAGAAGGTGAAGGAGCGGGTTGAGGCGAGGAACGAGCTCGAGGGATACGCCTACTCGCTCAAGAACCAGATCGGCGACAAGGAGAAGCTCGGTGGAAAACTGAGCAGTGAGGAAAAGGAGACGATCGAAAGCGCGCTCGACGAGCACATAAAGTGGCTGGAGAAGAACAACGATGCGGACGTGGAGGACTTCAAGGAGCACAAGAAGCAGCTGGAAGAGATCGTCCAGCCGATCATTAGCAAACTCTATCAGGGAGCCGAAGGAGCCCCTCCGACGGACGGTGGTGACTCTGAATCGGAAGATAGGGACGAATTATAGTTTTTCCGCTGGACTACCGCTCATTCCACGTGTTTATTTGTTTCGTTGTTTGTCATGTACTGTCATAATTTGAGTCTGTTCGAGTCGACTCAACACAAATTTAGGTTTCATTTAGCGAGAGTTCGTTTCTGAAGGTGAACCTTCGAATCTTAGTTGTTTTACGGGGTGAGTGTAACTGGGGTGAATGTTTAACTGGGGCGACTGCTGAGAGTAACAACCATGATCCGCCCTGGGGAGCTACCGTGCTCTTTCTCTCTTACTCTCTGCGTGTTTGTGTCGATTTTTGTACAGAATGCGTGTACATAAACTGCAATTACATCTGTTGAAATGTGTACTAATGTTGTTCATTGTTTTCTCCTTAAACACTTCACAATGCAATACAAAACCCCGTTTATAGCCATCACACACATAGCAACGGCCACTTAGTGCACCCATAGTAACCAAAGTCCACTAGATACATAATTATAGTCTAGCATCAGGTTGGCTGGGGTTGAGCATAGCCCTGTTTACTGGTACAAGGTTTTTTTGGTTTTCAAGTATAAGACTTGGATGTTGTTCCGACCAGTACTGAAGATATCGCAAAGGTCCAAGACAAATTATATCTTGCCAAGTTATAGTTGCATAATCGTAGCAGCGGCTTTAAAATGTCCATTAACCCTCGTGCTGCAACCTATGTCCAGACGACGTATTCAACAACCTGGGGTTAATTATACCCTCCGAGGATCTAGGGAAATAAAAGTGACAAAGAGACGTGATTTGGGTGTCTGTGATAGTATTTTGGGGTAAAAAAGTTGAAGCTATTGCTGGCATTAAAGAGGCTATTGTTAGCATTGTAGGACTAATTGTCATTATCATGTATTGATATACATACATGTAACAGTATTGCAAGGTATAAAGAGAAATTCTTTGTCCAAGATAGGTTCATCAGTGCTTTGGAAATACAAGAGAGTCGCTTTTAATACTTGACCATTGCATAACCTTTTTCTGGTTTGACCTGTTAGTGTAAACCTGTGGTTTCCTTTTAAGAAGAGCACTTAAGAGAAGCAATTGACCCAATGGAATTTCAACTGTGACGTCAAGGTTTGATGTCATGTAACATGGCGTCACGCATGAGTACGTTTATGAAACCGAAACCATCTCTAAGGAGTGTTTATTGAGGAGTCGACTTAAGGGGCTGGGTTGAACTCCAGACCTCAGAAAGCCCAAAGACACTAAGTATTCTAATTTAATAGTAATTGCAAATTTATATAGCGCCACTTGTAAGAGACTCGTCAGAGGCGTTGGGACCAGTGGAGGCGCCAGGATTTCAGATTTGGGGAACTAAAGCTCCAAGCCCTTCCCTTTTGTCCCCTCCTCCCTGTGATTTGCAGTGATTTCCCACTTTGGGGGGGCTGAGCCCCCTTATCCCTTCTTTGGCGCCGCCACTGGTCGGGACGCCTTCCCTACGTAAGGTAACAAAGAGAGGCTGAGGAGTTCATGTCGCAGGTTGTTAGGCAATGTATTCCAAGAGAATGTCAGACCAGTTCCAAAGTTTCTAGGTTTATCGTGGACCTCCGGTGGACCAGTGCGACCACAGCAATCATGAATTTCTAGGAATTTACAGGAGTGGAGAGGAGTCTCCTGAAGACGTAAAAGAAAGCGGGCACATCGTGGAACAACCAATGCCGGGAAATCCGAAAAGAGGAATGCACAGCGCAACATAAAGGAATCGACTGGCAGCCGTGGAGGAATTGATATGACTGACGGAAGACAGGAGACGCCATGAAACCCTCGAAACGAGGATGGCTGAGAACAGAATAGAACAGCACAGCGGTATCGCAGCAGCCGTCATATAGGCTATACCAAAACCCCAATCGGTATAGCAGTTCATAAATATTCATAGATTTATTCTCACCTGCTATTGGTTTACGTTCTATAAATAGGCTAGTATTAAGTCCGTATTGAGAGAGTCGGTTTACGAATTTTTTCAATAGCATAATAATAGCGTTTTTCACGATGTGAAAATGTCACTTTCTAACTTACGAAATGGATATATGTACGCGTACGCTGAGGAAGATGAGCAGAGAAAGACAAGCTTCCGAGTGAAAGAAGTAAAGGACGAGTTAACCGCTAGGCCTATGGTAAGCAAAATATTATCCCAATGGGGTTTGTCGAATTACCTGAAGTACCAAACTTGCGAATTCGTATGCTCATGCAAAGCACTGTAAAACGTTCTCAATACTGACTTAACACTAGGAACTGCTATACCGGTTTGGATTTGGATATAAGCTAATGCCGTACTCGGTAGGGGGCCTTACAGGCCTGCCGTTGGTCTGACTCTGACAACTCGTGTAAGGTCTCTGACAAATTGACAATGACGGATGAACTGGAATGAGCGAAGACGATTATCTTGTCAGGTTTATTTTCAGTATTACAGAGAGCGTTTTAATGTCGGATTGCAACAGTTTGAAACACCTGAGGAAGTCGCCAGGTGACTAACTCTTCCGTAGTTGCGCGGGTCGCACTCTCCACGGCTGCACTAAATGGCCCTGGTAATATAGCAAGCCGAAAGGGCTTGAGGTCGAAGACAGTCAGTTTTCAAGGGGTCAAATAGAGCTGTGGGGTATAATAACTTACAAATTACCAAAGTATACGCAGGTCAGATCTAAGGTTGTCAGCATGCAGTGTCGTTTGTGACCGCGTCAGGCCTACTTGTAACGCGTAGCTGTAACTATAGTTACAGCTACTTTGTGCGTAACTGTAGCCTTGTTTCCTCCTCGTCTCTTTTCTGATCAACCCACTTCGTGGTCATGCACTGTTTAATTCTGCTTTGGTTGGAGGTCCATCTGGCGAGGAATCCGGAATAGAAGGTGGTTCTGGAGCAGTCATCGTTGCAGGTGTTCTTGAAGAAGAATGCAGTGGTATAGACCGTTGGAATTATTGCTCGATATCAGTTTTCTGAGCGTGGCCTTTGGAAAATCCAGATAATGCAACTAATTCCTCACAAAATTTCTATCTACAGCACTGCTTTCCTGGCGTCTCTTTCTTTACCGCTGTGCGAGATTCGGGTGTGACCCTGCATGCAGGCCTTGACCAGAAATTGACCTTTTCAGAACACGTGAGGAATGTATGTCGCGCGTGCTTCTACCATCTACGTTCGGTACGCCGCTCTCTAATAACTAAAGCCGCTACGACCCTGATGCATGCATTAATGCATTCATATGCACCAGAGTCGACTATGGCAGTGCTATCTATGCGGGCTTAACCCTATCGCGCATTAATCAGTTGCAATCTGTACTAAATGCCGCGGCTCGCATGATAGGAGGCATACCAAAGTTAGGTCATATATCTAGCTTTATACGGAAGGAACTGCACTGGCTGCCTATGAAAAACGCATTGAGTTGCGCATCGATGCGCAATTGTATTGCAGGCCAAGCCCCATGCAGTTTATCTTAGGGAACTTTGTGTGCAGATGTAATCCATACCAGGTCGTAGATTCCTTCGCTCTGCCACGCAAGGCGACCTGGTTGTCCCTATTGCTAGAACTACCACGGTGATTCATAAAAGCTTTGCTGTGGTCGGTCCATCTTTCTGGAATAGGTTGCCTAGCAACCTCCGTAATGAGCTTCTTGGTTCTTCCTTGCCCATTTTCCGCAGGTGTTTTAAAACCATTCTTTTCGATCGTGGTTTGGTGTTGTCAGGTCGGGAGCGCCCCTGAGGAGTATTTGTGGCGTTATATAAATTTACGATAACGTTTACGCTTATGAAAACAAGACTGTATTGCTAGTTATCAAGAAGTGTTCAGATACATAACATAGGCTACATACATGCGTACATACGTATACATACTAGGACGCAGGGAAACTAGGCTACATACACCCTCCGTCCGAGGCCTCACCAATTCTCACTTCCACCTAAGGACACCAAAAACTTTATTCCTCGGCTGCTTTCATAGGCGTAGACTCTGCCGGGGCAGCCGGGGCACGTGCCCCCCAATAATTGAGATGGTGGGGCATTGCCCCACCAATAAATCCAGAGGAGAATTTCTTAAAATATTAAAAACTTCGTCAGAAACAGAGACAAAGAACTTAAATACTATCAGAAATTCCATAATGAAAACCAAGATTTATTTATATCTTCAATGTTTTCAAGGCTTCAATATGAAACAAATTTACATGTAAAGCAAAAAGCAACCATTTCAGACTGAAACTGTTCTCGTCTCTACGCTGGATAACATCTTCTCGTCTATTGACAATGGAAATTCCTGCCTCTCACTATGCCTTGACCTCAGTGCAGCTGCAGCCTTCGACACCATAAACCACCAGCTACTGCTTTCAAAACTCACCAAAAGGTTCTGTGTCTCCTGGGACTGCCTTAAACTGCATGGTTAGCTTCTTACGTAGATGACCGTATCAGCAGGTTGGCATCGGAACCGCAGCACCGCTCGATCTTAGCCCGCTGTTTACACTGCTGGATGCCACAGGGGTCTGCCCTCGGTCCTTATTATTTAGATTCTCTACTTCCCAATCAGTCGTACAGCTAATCACTTTGGAGTCCAATTACAACAGTAACCGGATGATACTCAGCTCCATCTTGCTCTGTCACACACCGATCAGCCTGGTAAACAGAAAAATTTGCATGGCTCTGTTTCAGTGGTTTGACCATTCCCAGACAACTCTGAGGCAATTCTGTTCGGTTCGCGCCAACGACTGCGTTCTCTTCGTAATTCAAATTCACTTCCTTCCTTCAAAAAGCGGCTCACAACTAACCATTTCTCATTCGATTTCAAGCACTTGGATATATAACTGCATCTTCTCCTAGCGGTTGACGATCAGCGTCGTAGATTCACATTTCGGGAAATTTAATAATAATAATAATATAATTATTATTATTATTATTATAATAATAATAATAATAATAATAATATTTATTTATTTTCTACAATAAAAATAATAATAATAATAATAATAATAATAATAATAATAATAATAATAATAATAATAATAATAATAATAATACATTAATGTAATACCGGAAGCGCTTATGATGCGACCAGTTTTCGCGTTCTGATCGTCCAGACCCCATGCCCCACCAATATTTTGGTCAAGTTTACGCCAGTGGCTGCTTTACCAGGGCATCTATTAAACCTAAGACCCTTTAACATCAAATAATACCCAATAATATCCTGGACCAAACTTTAAACGGAGGAGCCAATGCCTACATTTTTTTTTGTTTTCTTGTGATCGCATTGCGTTCTGACAATGTGTTATCGAATAAACGAAGATTCTATTCTATTCTATTCTATTCTATTCTATTCTATTCTATTCTATTCTATTCTATTCTATTCTATTCTATTCTTACATATTGGGAACTACCGGAGCAAATCCGAGTATTTGCCGGATCCGGGTACGAACCGAGTACCGTTTTTTACATGTAATAAAAAAAAGATCAGCATAAACATTATTTTTTTACCTGTAATAATGAACCAATTAGATATATATATATACAAATACGACAGCGACTGTAAGAAATTTAGTTCAGTTGTATAATTTATTTGTAAATTGTAACTATAATCTTGAGATTGTTCGAATTCCAAAAATTGTAGGTATTTGCGTGGGTATTATTTGCCGAGGCGAATAGTTCCGAAAAACCCGATATCCGGCCGGGGCAAATGGCCGAAGCGATTTCCGGTTGTTCCCTACTTACATACATACATACATACATACATACATATATACATACATACATACATACATACATACATACATACATACATACATACATACATACATACATACATACATACATACATAAATACGAGACTGGCCTTCGTGACTGCCCTCCGTGACTGGCTTACGAGACTGGCCTGCCTAAATGGTCTTCGTGACTGGCCTGCGTGACTGGCCTGCGTAAGAGGGTGTACGTGATGGGCGTTTTGTGGTCACAATGCAATTTCTTTCTTTTCCTGTAGAGGTCGTTTGTGTTATGAAGGGCGTCGAATGAACAATGAAAGCAATGTGCCACCCAAGGGACAAGCGGTGCAGCGACCGAGTCGGGCCAACCATTCTAAGACCCACGAGGGAATACGTTGACGAAACTGATATTGTGTGACAGACAAAGACATTGAAAGGCAAAGAAACAGACGCTGAGGACAAATAAACAGACACTGAGAGACAGACATTGAGAGACAGAGAGACAGACATTTAGAGACAGACATTGAGAGATAGAGAAAGAAATTTACAGACAGAGAGACAGGCATTTATAGACATTTCGAGACAGACACTGCGAGACAAAGAAACAGAAATTCAGAGACAGACATTAAGAGACAGAGAAACAGGCACTGTGAGAAACACAGAGAGACACTGAGATTATGAGACAGAAATACATAGACAGACAGACAGACAGACAGACAGACAGACAGACAGACAGACAGACAGACAGAGAGTTAGAGACAACCAGAGAAGCAGGCAGACATACAAAGCCATCTGATCAATTCCAGCTTGCTTTTGTTGTTATTCGATTCAGTCCGACAAATATACAAAACCCATTCCCACTCCTTGAAATCCTCTTCTTCATCCGGTGTCCAACGAACGGCTGGAGCCGACGAATTCAGTTCGAACTAGGGAAGGGCGGAATGTTGATCCGAAAGTCGGTCCGGGCCGGATTTTGCACTAATCGGTATTAATCGGAATAGGCGCATCCCAGGACTACCGATCCAAATATTTAAAAGGAATATTTTTTGACCAAAAACAATTTCTTCTTTCATTGTAACAAAGATAGTGACCTGTTTTGGCGACCTCTTGCGCAATCTTTATTATTGAAACTCCGTGCAAAGTAATGAAATAGTTGAGTGAATAAACCCTCGTTTGAATTCTCTTGGTTTAGCTTTAATTAGCTATCTTTCCAAATGAAAATAAATATTGTTGATTAATCGGATCAAATCCGGTTTCGGCCGGAAAAGCAGGCCAAATATCCGGTTTCTATCCGGAAAGGGAAAACGGCAAAAATGCCAATCGGTCATTCCTTAGTTCGAACCATCACAAGGAGCAGGCGGTGCCTCTCGGGCTCTTAGATCCCTGACTGCAGGCATCATATCCCCAGGGCATCATCCATCATCTTTTCTGCAGTTACGAATTCAGTCGAATGGAACAAAGCTGCTGGTGGTGGTGGTGGTGGTGGTGGTGGTGGTGGTGGTGGTGGTGGTGGTGGTGACCAATCGGCCAATGAAGGAACCGATTCAATGGAGCCTTAAACAATTGACTGGTTTTCTGTTTATGTAGTGCAAATCCCTGTTGGGCAGATTACGAGCGTACAAGCGTCATAACGAGATTTCCGTTGGCGGAAACTTAGTTAAAGCGACGACGATGTAGGCAAAAAGAACTGTTTCCGCTTTTCCGTTAGTCCGGTTATCCGCTGCTCCATCCATCCATATGTCCGTCCATCCATGCGACGTCGGTGGTCCGGATAAGGTGAGGAGGGGAAGGGAGGGTGTCGAGATCGGGTACATACGACGTAGGGGCAAAACGGATGAACGCTTTGACGGATCGAGACTGTCGCAAGAAATGAAAAGAAAAAGAGGGAAGAAAGAAGAGAGGGAAGAAGGAAGAGAGGAAAGACGGAATGGTGGAAAATAACAAGGAACACATAATATAACATAACATAACAGGTTTCTTATTGCTACCAAGAAAGAAGTACAATAAGACTTCATCATATTTAAAACAATACTCAATTGGGATAAAAAAGGAGGGCCTAAATGGACCAGAGTCCCGCTAAACAGGGAAGAGAGGGAAGAAGGAAGGAAGCGAAGAGGAAACGGAAGGGTGGAAAATAACAAGGGAAGGGAATAAACATACATAACAGGTTTCTTATTGCTACCAAGAAAGAAGTACAATAAGACTTCATCATATTTAAAACAATACTCAATTGGGATAGGGCCTAAATGGACCAGAGTCCCGCATACAGGGCCACATACATGAGGGAAGAGGACGAAGAAGGAAGAGACATACGGAAGGAAGCGAAGAATACATAGGGAAGACGGTAAATACTCATAAAAAATACATACATACATACATACATACATACACATACATACATGCATACATGCATACATGCATACATGCATACATGCATACAGCATACATGCATACATGCATGCATGCATGTATAAATACCTGCATACATACATACGAGACTGGCCTTAGGAGCTGAGCAAGGGAGGGAATAGGAGATAAAGTAAGGGATGAAGCGAGGAAAGGCGGGAGGAGGAGGGAAGGAGGGAGGGAAGGAGAGAGGATGACATCCGCTTGTTTCGTCCTTTGCGACCAGCGCACGTTCCGTTGTTCACGAAGCATGAGGATTTGATGTTGCGGTGGATTGGACAGGGACCGGAAGAGAGTGGTTGCAGGTGGTTGCAGGTGGTAATCATGTGTAGCGCGAGAACAGGGAGGCAGCCGGATGATGAGGGAGGCAGCGAAGGAAGCAGTGAAGGAGAATCAGGATGAAGAGGGAGGCAGAGAGGGGAGCAGGGAAGGAACCAGATGAGAAGGGAGGCTGAGAGGGAAGCAGGGAAGGAGTTGGATGAAGAGGGAGGCAGTGAGGGCAGCAGGGAAGATTTGGATGAGAAAGGAAGTAGAGTGAGAGGGAAGCAGAGGGAACCAGATGAGAAGGGAGGATGAGAGGGAAGCAGAGGAGGGAGGTGGAGAGGTGTAGCAGAGAAGGAGCCAGATGAGAAGGGAGAGAAGGCAGAGAGGTAAGCACGGAAGGAGCCAGGTGAGAAGGGAGGTGAGAGGGAAGCACTTAGCAGATGAGGAGGGAGGCACCGATGGAAGCAGGGAAGAAGTGGGATGAGGAGGGAGGCTGAGAGGGAAGCATGAAGGTAAGAGGATGCTGAGGCTGCGAGAAGTATCGGTGTAGTATATAATAGGGAACCAATATCATCCAACGGAATCAGCCAGAGTGGCGGACATGAGCAATAGAAGTTACACGAATGCGGGGAAGTTGAATATCGGACATAATTTTGGGAATAAAAAATATTTAACCTAAAATATAACAATCCGCATTCAAGTTGTTCGTCGTTTCTTCTTCTCTGTCGATGCCTCCCACCAATTGTCACTCTGCTTGTCTGTCTGCATGTCTGGCTAGATATATGGATGTAGACCGCAGATCTGGAATAGGTTGCTATAGCAACCCACGATCTGCACGACGAGCTCCCTTATCTTTGTTTACCTCATTACCAAAAGCGCTTGAAGACCATTCTCTGCGAGAATTCTCGTTAACGCCTCTAATGAATCTGTCTTGAAAATGAGCTTCATAAATCTGTGATTGCCATTCCAATGACTAATTAAAGACCGGTGTTCCATAGCATGTACACGTGTATTTACTGCTGCAATTGATTAAGTGGCAAAAACAGTTTGAAGCAGTCGTAAAACATACTTGTTTAGATCAGTACATGATAGCCGGCCATGTGAGCGGCTCTTGTGTGAGGCACAAAAAAGGCGCTGTATAAATTGTCTTCATTTGTGCATACATACAGATATATACACATACAGATATATACACATACACACTCATACACATACAGATATATACAAACATACAGACATATATACACATACACACTTACACACATACACAGAAACATACTGACATACACACATACAGATTACAGACACACACAGACATATCAAATGCAGACTTGTCCACATACCGGTGGTGTAGGGGTTACACACATACAGACAGACACACGCAGACATATACAAATACAAACATACACACTGTGACACAGATAGACATATACGCATACAGACATATGTCTGTATGTGTGTAACACATACAGAAATACAAACACACAGAGATATAAACATACACACATACAGACACATACAAATACTTGTATATGTTTTTCTATGTATTAAGGTTGACAAGATGATGGATGATAAAAAAAATGGTGGTCGGATGAGGATGAGGATGAGGATGAGGATGAGGCTGCGGAGACTGAGTGTCTCGTCATCCTCGGTTGTCGTTAGTCGTAGAAGTGGAACTGCTTTCCGGTCGTTTGAACAATGAACAACGTCGGTCGTGTTTAGCCAAGCGTACCATTTGGCATCACTCCAGCTCACTTTGGGCGTTATTCATCCGTGGTTCATCCTGGAACGGTTGGGCAGGAGGAGGAGGAGGAGAGGGAAGAGCAGAGAAGGAAGAGGACCTGGAAGAGGTGTGAGCAAGAGAGGAGGAGCTGGAAGAGAGAAGAAGGAAGAGGAGAAAGAAGAGAAGGGAAAGAACGAAGAGGAGGAGCTGGAAGAGGAGTGGGAAAGAGAAGAGGAGAGGCAGACGGAGACAGAGAGAGACAGATAGACGGAGGGAGAGACAGGCAGAGAGACACAGAGTGACAGAGAGACAGAGGAAAAAGGGAAGGAGAAGGTGAAAGAGGAGTTGAGAAGGCGAGAGGAAGGGAAGGCGGAAATCGACTGAGGAGCAGTCTGGGGAAAATGGAGGAGGAGGAAGAGGGGAGGATGAGAGAGACACAGACAAGAGAAAGAGAGAAATGCAGACAGATAAAAAGAGACAGAAATGCAGACGGAGATACAGACGTAGAGAGCTGAATGTGTCCGATGACCTGTGTCGATGGATGTAGTGAAAATGGACACGACAGACAGAGACAGGGACAGAGACAGAGTGAGACAGAAAGAGACAGACAGACGAACAGAGAAAGAGACAGATAGAGAGACAGACATAAAGAAACAGAGAGAGAGAGAGAGAAAGAGAGAGACAGACAGAGAGAGAGAGAGAGAGAGGGAGGAAACGAGAGAGGTGCCATGGGAGAGAAACAGACAGATGGGGAGAGACAAAGGAAGAGCCGGAGAGGCAGACAGACAGAGAAAGAGACAGAGATAGACAGACAGACAGACAGACAGACAGAGAAAGAGACAGAAACATAACGACGTGAGCGACCGTCGCCTGCATCGACAGATTAGGAGCGAATGATCCTGAAACGATGTGACTGCGTCACCTGCCTCAGTTGCGGTACCATCAACCGATACAAGATGGCGGCCGTGCGTCTCATTGTATGCGTCAGTGTCTGTGTGGGTATGCGTGTGTACGTCTCGCGATTACCACTTACATTCGTCTCCTTCGTGGCTGACAAATCAAATAGATGCCATTAGTTCTATCACGACGGTCGACGTTGCTATTCTCTACGCAAACCTCGTTGCGACTTCTCCCTCCTCCTTCTCTTCCTCCTTCTACTCTTCCTACTTCTCCCTACTTCTCCCCTCCTACTCTTCCTCCTTCTACTCTTCCTTCTTCTCCCTACTTCTCCTATTCTTCATCCTCTTCTTATTCTTCCACCTTCTGCTTTTCTCCATCCATTTCCTCCACCTCTTCCTGCTCCTACCCTTCCTCCTCGTTTGTTATCTCGCTCTTTTCTTCCTTTCTTCTTTTCCTGTCATTGGTCCACTTAATTTTCACGATTTATTTCAACCTCATTGTCCGGCTTCTGCCCCTACTTCTCCTCATCCTTCTGGTATAATCTTCATCTCTCTCTTTTTCTCCTCAGTCATCTTCTTTTCCTCTGCCTTCAATGTCTCCTTAATTTTTTCCTCGTCCTCCTCGTCCTTCTCCTTTTCCTCTTACCTTCCTCATCCGCACCTTACTATGCGCTCGATGTTCCTCCTCATCTTTATTCTCATCAGTCTCTTTCTGCTGTTCTTACTCTTCCTCTCCTTTCTTTTGCTCTTCCCCTTGTGTACTCTGTTCTTCTGCCGCCTCCGCTTCCTTCTGTCTTCTTCTCTTCCTCCTCTTCTCCTCCTCTTCCCTCCTCTTCTCCTCCTTCTCTTCCATCTGCTCCTTTTCCTCCTTTTCCTCCTCCTCCTCTTCTTTATCCATCTCGTCCTCGTCCTCCTCTTCCTCCTCCTTCTCCTCTTCCTCCTCGTCTTCCTCGTCCTCTTCCTCCTCGTCCTCCTCCTCATCTCGTCCTCCTCCTTCTCCTCCTCCATCTCCTCCATCCCTCCTCCTCCTTTTCCTCCATCCCCACCTCCATCCCCTCCTCTCCTCCTCCTCCTCGTCCTCCTCCTCCGCCTCCTCCTCGTCCTCCTTCCCTCCTCCTCCACCACCTCCTCCTCCTCCGCCTCCTCCTCCTCCTCCTCCTCCTCCACCTCCTCCTCCTCCTCCTCCTCCTCCTGTCTCCGTTTCCACTTTCCGTCACGCCGCGTCATCTGAGTAGCATCCTCTACATTTATATATCGCCTTCACAAGTACCTTAATTACTTTTCAGCACGAAGTGTCGAGAGTGCAATTCGTGCTTCTGTTTGCATCGAGGGGTCAAGGGGCTTCGTACCACCATGCTCCCACCACATCCGTCCCCACGACCTCTCTACCTCTGTCATCCCACACCCCCCTTCCCAGCGTCTTAACTTCGAGCGGCATCTACCTATGATTCGATGTAGGCCTAACCGACGCTAATTGGAAATATGTCGTTGAATTGCGGCGCCATATAAATTAACTCTGGCCGTCCAATTGCAAATCGACGCGTGGCTTCCCCGTCGGATTACGTTTCCTGATTGGACTTTCACCGCATGATGCCACGTGCATTACGATAACGGCGCTACAGAAGCCATTAGATGACGCACGAATCGTTATCACCCTCGTCGAACATTAGGCCAAATGCGCAGAACATTAATGCACGGATCATGAAGCAAAACATCGGCCACCGCCAGATGGCAATCGGCGTTCAATGCGCGTTCTGCGGTTGCCCTAAATCTCTCTAACAGCCATCCGTTCCAATACATACTCCCCTCTGTCCTCCGAGACGACGATCGCACTGGGTGCAGTATATTGGCAGTTGGAGCATATGGCACTTGGTGCCGCGTTTTTAGAGGTAAATAGTAAGCTCGAAATTCAAGTCGCGGGAACAGCTTATTCAAAGGCGCGTAATCAAAATAAAATCGATAGGGGGGCTCTACGGGTTATGGGCTCTACGGGATTTGCAAATTTTAGTGATGAGGTGACGCAAAGGCGTATAGGACTATAGGTGATGGTCAACCGAGGATGCTTTGATGAGTGAGCTCGGGGCGGGTCAAGATCCAGAGAGTCAGGCAGGAGGACAGTCAAACGGTTAAGGTGGATGGTGTTCACTGTTTACAGTTGAAACGGCGAGGGAAGTGAGGGGAGATTTAGGAATTTGCGACTTTCGGGATTGGATTTGTGATAAGCAGTGTTTTCAGGTTTATGAGTGAAAGATTTGTGGAGCGATAGCGAGATGAGGTTTAGGTGAGTTCGTAGGATGGATCAGATATTTGGAGTAATACTGCATGGCGGGAGTTTGTTCCCAAGAGGCGGGACAGCTATATGGCTATGGAGTGATTTTTATAATATTCTTTATTGAAACATCCGGTCGACAAACCGCAACCGCTTACAGTGTACAGTTATGCAATTGAAACAATTCACAAGAACACAAAATAATGACAGAAGACATAAATCTTAACTACTAACAGAACAGACAATACACGGCGCTAAATACCCTAATAGCAGCCTAGAAAGCATGACCGCCTACTGGGCTCTACGGGGATTTGCAAATTTTAGTGATGAGGTGACGCTAAGGCGTATTGGTGATGGTCAACCGAGGATGCTTTGATGAGTGAGCTGAGTGGAGTAGTGTAAAGGATGAACAGTAGGGACCCGAGAACAGAACCTTGTCGTACACCACAGGTGAGAGGGCATGATTGGGATGAGGTTTCCGATGTTTTAACGGATAAAGAGCGGGAAGAGAGATAGGACTGAATCCAGAGGAGAGCAGTGTCAGTAAAACCGAACCAGGTAGTCAGTCTTTGGAGCAATATTTGGTGGTCAATGGTGCCAAAGGCTGCATGAATTCAATGTCAAGGAGGCAGAGACAGGAGACTTGTTGATGAGAGATGGCAGAAACAAGTTTGTTGCAGATGAAAGTGAATAGGATTTAATTTGAGTGCCGCTTGGTAAACCCAGACTGGTGTGGGTTAAAGAGTCCAAGAGATTGGTCAATGTCTGCCATCTTAACCACATGAAAAGAGATTGGTCAATGTCTGCCATCTTAACCACATGAAAAGAGATTGGTCAATGTCTGCCATCTTAACCACATGAAAAGAGATTGGTCAATGTCTGCCATCTTAACCACATGAAAAGAGATTGGTCAATGTCTGCCATCTTAAGCCACGTATTGATCCATCATCCAAGACAGAACTATGCGTCCAGTTAGTTTAGAGATAAATGGCAGGTTGGAGACAGGTCGGTAGTTAGACAAGATTTCTCTCTCAATGGCATTACAAACAAAGTTCTTGTTCAGTTCAATTCTATTCTTACTCAACGCGCTGCGATTTGCCACGTTGTCCACCCACCGCTCTATCGCAATACGTGCTTTGTTCATTGACCTTTCTTTGCAGTACATCAGAGTGCTGCCACCTATTGTTCGACGACGGCCCCGAATAGCATCCGTCTTAAAGAGATCGCCCACCTGGGCACCAGAAATGGCATCGCTTCTTAGGCCCCCGATGCTAGCCTACTGGTGGTGGTGGTGGTGACGGTGGTGGTGGTGACGGTGGTGGTGGTGATGGTGGTGGTGATGATGGCGACGGTGGTGGTGGTGGTAATGGTGGTGGTGTTGTGTTCCTGGGAGCTATAAGATGAGAAGATGCTTGGAATTGGGAATCTCTTGTATATCATATTAGAGGCTCAATGTCGCTTATTGTCATTCCAATGTCATAGGATACGACGACGACGGATGAATAGAGGGAGGGATACAGAGAGACGGAAAGAGAGAGATGGAAACAGACAGACAGAGAGATAGAGGGAGACAAACAGACAAAAACAGATATATAATATTATATATATATATATATTGTTACGGGTTCCTCCTAGCTACAACAAAGCTGAAGACTCGAATCTAGTTTTCAAGGTATAATTCTCGACAAAAACAATAAATCAAAACGATACATTACCCAACCGTTGAACGACGGTGGAAGAAAGGTTCGTTTTCAATACGAAGAACGACCAACTAACAAGAAGTCTGTAACTCAGCAACGGGCTGACGAACATCAGAAACGGAAGCACCGTAAGAAGACTTGAAAATGGCACAAGTCACGAACTAACTTGACTACCATGCAACCCAGAGAAATCTCAGACAACCCGACTAGCGCGAAGGCTGAGTATCGGAGATTCTCTAACCGCCCCTTTTCGTACCTCCTTATATAGCCTACTCCCCTCGGCTAAGAAACTACTCAAGGGTAACGAATGCCCATCCCAGGACCGGTTAGGACTCAGACATGAGACCCTAACATACCCCCGGACCACAAACAAGGCAGAAACCAGAAGGGTTTCTGACTTAACTAACATGCAATACCATGCACATTAAAAGAAATATCACAATCAAATATAAAACAAATACACAATAAATTACTATATAGCCTACAGCGAAACATCTAAACTATACACTCTTAGACGTGCACGTACGTCTCCCTAAGCATGATCATATTCTATTACTCATAGACGGACGATTTAACAAGTCTGGAAGCTAATCTATCCGAGAAATATCCGAGCCATGTAATCGGATAATACTTAAACATCAAAACTTAAAGTAGCTTGACCATTTATATAAAGTCATCTTGCTAAATAACATAGTAGAAACATTTAAACTATACATACTTCCGACTTTCATTCACGTCGGCCCTAAGTATGGTCATTTAATCACCAAAGGTGAACCGACAAACTAAATCTGAGAACAAGTTCAGACGACTCGTTCTATACGCAACTTTCAAAAAACAACGTTGCAGTCCAAAACCAAACTTCCGCCGACTGTCAGTGTACCACACCAACTGTACAGAAACAAGGAATACTTCGAGAGCGCGAAGAGCGGCGAGTAGGCCAACCAAAGCCCACGCGACATCCCTATCCTCTGACGGCAGAAACACGTAGAAAGCCGTGTATCTCGTGACCGAAGTATCACGAGCCGACAACACCAAAACAGTCAGCACCATCCAAAGGAAGACGAAGGCGCTCACTCCCTTCGATTCCCGTCTCGTCAATCGTCTGAGTAACCAGCACTCCTCAACGACCAGAAGTTCCATCCTCGCGAACACAGTCTGCAAATAAACTTGAGCACACAAATAAGTCTCAAGACAACCAATGCCAACAATCTCCATAGAAATTCCTGTCAAATCTAGAGACACATCATAAGTATCGTGAACCTCATTCAACCGACACTCATTCAAGAAATCTTCATCTTCAACAAAATCTTCAAAAACATCTGGTGAAAGTTCATTACTCTCCAGAAAAATGTCATCACACTGATTTACCATATCTGTGAGACAAACGTTCAATTGGTCAACAACCCTTTCTATCTTCCAAGAACTTTCAAAAATGTCGTCATGCATACATTCTTCTGTCAAGAGCACATGAGACACAACCATACTTTCGTGCAACAATTGACCCATCTGCGTACAGGGCATAATCGTGACAACTTGCGTGAACATATCATTCAAGCCATTAGTCATCTGACAACAAAGTTGCAACAACACAACCGTACGCACCAAAATCACTCTTTCACCACAGTCAACATTCATGTACATTACTGCTACATTCGAAGAAGACTCATTAGAAAAATTCGTATGTGAAATATTATCACACACAACAGTTGTCATCACCGAATCCATCGACAACAGTGCTTTGCAATCATTCACCATTTGTGAATCACCCAGACACATTTCTGAGACAACATTCATATCCAATTCAGAAAAATCACCGACCAACAACTCTTCTTGCGCCTCAACCGCAAAATTCAATTCTTTCTGAAGACAGCTATCCAACTTTAAATCTTCAGACACACATTCAAACACACCCACAGATACTTCCACTCCTTCATTGAAGCATTCGCCCGTGTGCACATTCTCAACAGGAGACTCAACATTCGCACACACCTCATTCGAGTCAATACCCATGCGAGACAAATCATTGACATTCACAGCATTCGTACACTTATCATAGGACTCTTCAAACATTAAACACAAATCATTCTCGTGCCCATCCTCTTTCTGCGTGTCACAACTGAAATTAATTAATTCAGCGTGAAACACCGCATCCGAATCACTTTGTACACTCACATTCGAGTCATCAAACATGTACGAGAAAACACTTTCGTTTATCTCGTCCAAACACTCCTTAGGCGTATCATGCACTTGACTAAGCTTATTCCTATTCGTCTCCGAAGGAAAACCCACAATTTGTGCGCTGTCATTCGTAGACTCTGTTCGAGTGTTTGAGCTTTTCTCAAGACCGTAAGAATTTTGTCCCCCGTCAAAAAAATCTTGCTTATCGGCTAATTTAGCATTTGCAATCCTTACGTACCTCCGTTCCAATTCCGCTCTTAATTCCTCAAAAAATCCCGGACGAGCCCCCATATGTTACGGGTTCCTCCTAGCTACAACAAAGCTGAAGACTCGAATCTAGTTTTCAAGGTATAATTCTCGACAAAAACAATAAATCAAAACGATACATTACCCAACCGTTGAACGACGGTGGAAGAAAGGTTCGTTTTCAATACGAAGAACGACCAACTAACAAGAAGTCTGTAACTCAGCAACGGGCTGACGAACATCAGAAACGGAAGCACCGTAAGAAGACTTGAAAATGGCACAAGTCACGAACTAACTTGACTACCATGCAACCCAGAGAAATCTCAGACAACCCGACTAGCGCGAAGGCTGAGTATCGGAGATTCTCTCTAACCGCCCCTTTTCGTACCTCCTTATATAGCCTACTCCCCTCGGCTAAGAAACTACTCAAGGGTAACGAATGCCCATCCCAGGACCGGTTAGGACTCAGACATGAGACCCTAACAATATATATTTATATATTTATATATATATATATATATATATATATATATATAGAGAGAGAGACAGACAGACAGACAGACAGACAGACAGACAGAGACAGACAGAGACAGACTAACAGACAGACAGAGACCGACAGAAAGACAGACAGACAGAGAGTCCCCAGGGGCCGGGCCACCCCTGCCCTAGCCCCTAGGGCATATATACACATAATTATACATAATACATAGGTAAACACTTAACGACGACGAGCTGCATTGGATTCGCAGTCATGTTTAGCACACGCTCATCGTTTAAATATTAATACATAATACATAATACACACGTACATACATACATCCAATTACCGAAGCAAACAACATTAGCGAAGATTGGCCATTTCTGAACGGCGCTCAGCATAGTTTAAAACCTGTGCAGGCATTAATACATGGGATGAAAATGATGTTCGTGACACGAAGACTCTATTGTTATGTAGAACAGAGATACATATAGAGGCGTGTTAGATAAAGATGAGACAGACAGACAGACAGACAGACAGACAGACAGACAGACATACATACATACAGAGACAGAGAGACAGATAGAGAGAAACATACATAGACAGACAGATACAGAGAGAGAGAGAGAGAGAGAGAGAGAGAGAGAGAGAGAGAGAGAGAGAGAGAGAGAGAGAGAGAGAGACACACATACAGATACTGAGACACAGACAGAGACAAAGAGAGACGGACAGACAGACAAACAGAAAGATAACGAAAGAGTGATACACATCCATGTATCTGCAATCGTAATCGCAGCTTCGAAGTTTCTTCAACGCCCAAGAAAGCTAAGTCGCAGGCGTCACTCTATATCTCCTAAAATAGCCAACTTCTCAAACCCTCCACCCTCATCCAGCCTCCCCTCTAAGGCTCCCTTTCCGCCTCTTTCCCTTCGACTTTGTCACCGAATGGTATGCCTCTCTCTCTCTCTCTCTCTCTTCTGTCTGAAATTAAACAGAAATCGTCTTGGATTAAAGTTTGTAAAGACGGATCTATCATTTGTTTTGGCAGTGCATGAGGCGGACAGCGATGTCTTTCCAATTCTCTGAGTCCGCTCTCAGAATCACAGGCGCAGTCGAGAGGAAAAGAACAATCGAAGCGATAACAGTCCATTTATCATGACATTTGTGTCCGGTTCAGGTCACTTTTAACCGTATACGAAGCAGAGATTGGTCAATGTCTGCCATCTTAACCACAGGAAAAGAGATTGGTCAATGTCTGCCATCTTAACCACAGGAAAAGAGATTGGTCAATGTCTGCCATCTTAACCACAGGAAAAGAGATTGGTCAATGTCTGCCATCTTAACCACAGGAAAAGAGATTGGTCAATGTCTGCCATCTTAACCACAGGAAAAGAGATTGGTCAATGTCTGCCATCTTAACCACAGGAAAAGAGATTGGTCAATGTCTGCCATCTTAACCACAGGAAAAGAGATTGGTCAATGTCTGCCATCTTAACCACAGGAAAAGAGATTGGTCAATGTCTGCCATCTTAACCACAGGCAAAGAGATTGGTCAATGTCTGCCATCTTAACCACAGGAAAAAGAGATTGGTCAATGTCTGCCATCTTTGACCCGTCTGCATATCACGTAAATTGAATCCCATGACGGATGGTTGTCGTAGATAAGAAGAAGCAGCAAAGCCAGATAACAAAGCTGATTTTTACGCCTACTGTCCGTTCCTCCGTCCGTCCGTCCGTCCGTCCGTCTGTCTCAGTCTGTATGTATGTGCTCGTCGCTCAGTATTTCTTGTCTAATACGACGATCTGATTTATGTTTGTTTAACGCATTTATTATTTTGTTTCCTTCGCTTTCTTGTCGATTTCTTCTCGGTCTCCCGTCTGGCTGTTATTCCGAAGATCTAGACTAAGATTAAATAATAGATTTCCGATTAATCTGTTCGTATTCTGCGAATCAAGATGGCGAAACAAAATGGCAGACAGCGCATCGCTCATTGGATACGTTTTTATAATATCTTCTGGAACTCGAGGAACTCTTCTGATGGCCGAATGGTTTTGTTCTCGTTTTGGACTTTTCAACTTCATGAACTTTCCAATGACAAGGAGCGCAGTTTAAATTTTAGATACGTTCTCTTTGAAATAGTTGTGAGAAAGAAACATGCGGAAATCGGTGGAAGTTAATTTCGCACCAGCTGCTGCCTCTAGCGGTGAATGACAAACTGATGACTATGACGGGATGCTGTACAGTTATTAACAAATTAAATCTGTTGAAGAGCTAGACGCTGTCTAACGGATTTTTGATATTTCTTTTGAATTCAAAAGATACCGCTTCTGATTTCAGAGGAGGTCCATATAACGAGGTCTTGACTCGTCATTTGTTAAGCATGGCGGAACATTTCTTAGCCGCTTTTTTTTAACAAACGGAGTTTTGTTGGGTAAACGATTGGTTGGACGAATTGAAGAGACGGCTTTGACGAACGCACGAGAGAGACGGTCTCCTTTCACGCGGTCGTGGGTTCTGCACTCCTACGCATTGGAGAGACTCTTATGAGAAGCGGAGAAGCAATATCTGTGGGATTAGACTATAGATCAGGGAAGCAGCCACGGAGGCTGGGAGAAGGAAGAGATGGAAGCGGAGTGTGTTGGGAAATATGATGGATGGATGGGTGGGGATCGATACACAGCGGACGTCCGTGTTGGACTGGAGAGGAGCGAAGGGACCCCGGACCCACGGCGGTTGATTGACAAACTCTGAGACACCTGCTGATCAGATCCATTACGTATAGGACACAGTTACCGCCTCACCGTTAACAGTGCTCCATTCAGTGTCCGCCTATCCATATCTGTGCATCTCTTTCTGTCTGTCTGTCTGTATGTTTGTCTATCTGTCCATCTATCTATCTGTCTGTCTGTCTGTCTGTCTGTCTGTCTGTCTGTCTGTCTGTCTGTCTGTCTATCGATCTAACTATCATCTATCTATCTATCTATCTATCTATCTATCTATCTATCTATCTATCTGTCTATCTGTCTATCTGTCTATCTGTCTATCTGTCTATCTGTCTATCTATCTATCTATCTATCTATCTATCTATCTATCTATCTATCTGTCTATATATATATCTATCTAACTGTC